>PVLC010005890.1:10196-73170 GCA_004027655.1 Graphiurus murinus | reverse complement strand
GCGGTGCTGGGGATTGAACTCAGGGGCCTTCTACCTCCGAGCTACACCCCCAGCCCTATTTTTTATTCTTTATTTTGAAACCGAGTCTCACTAAGTTGCGGAGTGCCTCACTAGGTAGCTGAGGCTGGCCGCGAACCCGGATCCTCCGGTCTCAGCCTCCCGAATGCTGGGATTACAAGCGTGCGCCACCACGCCCGGCCCACTACCTTTGCTAAAGGAGAAAAGGAAATATTTACAGAAGGAGGTATAGAATCTGGCTAATAGGTGCTGGCAGAACTGAAAGAAAATGACTACAAATAAATATTGAAGGTGCTAAACTAAAAGGCAAATGATAAGCTGGATAGAGAATAATTTGTTGAAATGGAAGTACAGTCCTGTAACTCTGTACACTAGGAGGAGCATCTATAGCCAATACTAAAAAACAGTGATACATAAATTGGGGTGGAAAGGCCTTGGCAAGGATATTGAGAAAGAGATGAGCAGGCTCAGAGAAGTGGAGGTGGGCAAAACAGCTCTGTAAGACCCAAGTCTCCACCAGATGACCTGTTCCAGAAGATTCTCAACTCACCAAGTTTAGGGAATGTCCTACTGAGAAGGCCTCTGGCATCATCAAGAAACTCACATGTGACCAATCCTTCTTAAGAGGTTGGGGTTGGTAATAGGAAATACTGTTATGGAACTGGCTTCCTTGTATCAAGAGAGGTGGGATTTGAAATAGCAAAGGTCAGATGATAGCATTTAATTACCAGAGGCAAGATGGACAGTTACTATAACAGGCATCAAAGCTACAAGTATCTATAATGATATCTAATAAACCATGGTGTTTATGGGACAACATAGATGGGCAGACAAGGACATTGCCTGATATAGATAATCAAAAATTTTTAATGAAAAGCAGATAAACAGGAACGTCAGCTGTACTAATGGACAGATCACCAACCATCCCCTAGTTTCCAGTTCTCAGACACAACATTTATTGTTTAAAGGAAATACCAGGAGGATCCTGCAGAAGGACCTGCAAGCACAGCAAGGATATTCAGTACCGATTTTCCTAGTCTGCCCCCAATTGTCCAAATATATCCTATGCACATTTATGCAAATAACTATAAGCTTTAAATAAGGAATTTCCTTGTACATTTAGTTGTAGGGTACAAGCTAACACTGATACCATGAGACTCCAAAATATTGTTATGACACCCTTATAATTGTGGGGGCCTATGCAGACCAGATGAAACATGGGTACTGACCCAAGTCTATCTAGCAATGTGTGCATGGCCCCAAAGATCCAGCCAAGGATAATTCATTGACTCTTGCATATATTCAAGGGATAAATATATTTAGCAATTAACAGCTTACATTGAGTCCCTAACCTGTGGTAAGGACCCTGATAGTAGGAAAAAAACAAGAGCAAATTACTAAAAGCATGCCCAAAGATAATAAATGAAAAACACTGCCATAATCCAGATGGACTAGTAGAATAAGTGATTCATTCCAAGACCTAGAATGTGCAGAGGCAGTAATCTCCATTATATTTTTGTTTATTTCACTAGTCACTGAATAGTTACAGTTAATTGCAGATAACTACACCTAAGTCATACTCCCAATAGCATTAACTATACCAGTTGTGCCATTTTTACCTAAACCTAATGTTTTAGCACTGCCCTAGTGCTTCTCCACAGCCTTCATTAAGAAAGATCATTTTTTCATTCCACTGAATGGGCAGAAATACACAGATGGTTCTGACCTCTAACAAAATAATCAAGAGAAACTTTTATCATCTGGAAATTCCACAGAACTGGTCCATTGAATTGATGACATTCTGATAATTGGACCTAATCTTCAGTAAATTGCACGTAATCTGAGTGCCTGGTAAGATAAATGTGCTGCATAAAGTAGGGTATAAAACCTACTAAGATTCAGAGACTTACCAACTCAGTGAGGTTTTTAGCAGTTCGTTTATTTGGGACATGTCAGGGAGGGATCCCTTCTAATCTAAAGAAACAAGTTATTACACCTTATGCCTTCTCCTACCGCCACTGTTAAAGGGTTAGCAGCCCTTTTCAGGTTTTGCCTTCGGAAAGTTGTTCAGACTCTTTCACTGTGTCATTCCAATGGCCACAGATCAGAGAGTGTTTTGCCTCAGGTTGAGGCTGCAGTGTGAGTGGCCTTACTACTTAAGCCAGATGAACTACAGATCTGTTGGTGCTGAAGATACCCATAGTAAAGATGCCGCTTGGATTCTCTGGAAAGTCCCAATTGGAGATCCTCAGCACAGAGCCAAAGGGCCTGAAACATAGCTCTGATATTCACAGCAGAAAACTATGTGCCTTATTTGAAAAAACAATTCTGCCACATTCCTGGGCCCTTGATGAGACTGAACAAAAACCTTGGGATATTAACCTGCAACCTTGAAATTCCTATGGGACCTGGATGTTGACAAGCATACACATCATAAGGTTCCACAGGTAAACAATACTTTGTTACACAGGCAGGGTTGATCTTGAGCATGTCCAGAAGGCACAAGTAACCCAAACAGGCCCCCCAGCCCCCATGCCATCTACCTCCACTGCACTGTCTCTTTCTTGGTATTATGGGGAATTCCTGACACCAGCTGAAAACTCAAAACTGGTTCCTGGATGAAATGGTTCCATATGTTTATTAAAACTGAAAATGGATTGCTGCTACTCCACATTCCCACTCAAATACAGTCCTGAAAAAAAAAATCCTGCTGCAGAAAAATCACCCCAGAGGGCAGAGCATCCGATGGTACAGTTGGCTGTCCACATCTGTAGCATGTGAAGTAGACTGAGGTAATGATATATATGAATTCCTGTGCAGTGTCAAAAGACATGGATAATGGGTCAGAGACACAGAAGTAGTGAGACCAGAAGATTAGCTAAAAAGATCGGGAAAGATTGAGGAAGTGGGAAAAGAAGCACATAGACAGAGCTGTGAGATGCTCACAAAGTCTGTGAATATTTGCACTGCATGTTAATGTCTGCCAGACAGCATTCACTGCAGACGTGTGATTAGCAGCCTGTGGACAGGGTGTCCCATCCCATAACTGTTAGGCAGTCCCTGTGCTAGAGCACCCCACTGCTTGCACAGTAGACCCACTTGCCCTTGCAGCTGAGTAGGAGTCTAGTCATGGGCCCAACAGCATGGACCCTCTCACCAATTGGGGCTGATGTAACCACTGATACTGTTGAACTAACCAGTCAGCAGCAGAGACTGGTATCAAGCCCTCAATATGGCACTGTCATGGAAACCAGCCAGTCATTAGTACATCAGATCCTGTCTACACTGAAAGGGGCATGGGTGACACATGGATTTGCATTCCCAGCCATAGTGCCTCAGAACACGAAGTAGTACATGGTATGTATGGATCTGAGTGGTGCACTGGATAGTTAAAGAGGATGCTGACAGTACTCACCCATCTCCCTTTGATCACTTTACCATGTCCATGCTCACAGGCTCCCAGAAGGTATGCTTGGGATGGGGGGGTGGGGGTGTTTGTTTGCTTGTTTGGTACTAGGGATTGAGCCCCGGGGGCATTCTACCTCTGAGCTACACCCGTAGCCCTTTTTTATTTTTTGTTTTGAAACAGAGTTTTGTTAGATTGTTGAGAATCTCACTATAACTCCTGAGGGTGCCCTCAAATCTGCGATCTTCCTCTCTCAGCCTCCCAAATCCTGGAATTATAGGCATATGCCACCCTGCCTGGGTTAAGGTATGCTTTTAGTCCAAAATCAAGGCTGAGACCCAAGGATCTGGATTGGCAGCCAGCCTCAGTTATTTAGTGAGGTCCTCCACAACTTAGTGAGACCCTGCTTCAAAAAAAAAGAATAAAAAATAGGACTGGGGGTGTAGCTCTCAGAGATAGAATGCCCCTGTGTTCAATCTCCAGGACCAAAAAAAAAAAAAAAACCTGCACCTTTTTAAGCTTCCAGAACTTAGGAAGAGTCTTGGAATTTATAGCCTTCTGAAGGTACCTCCCTTGCTCCCAGTTCAGGACAATTCTGAGATGTGACCTATCTCTAGAGCTTCCCTATGGAACTGATCCAAAATTATTCTGTGTGGGACTTGGTTACCATTTTTTTTTCTGGAGCCCCTCCTTCTTTATTCTATCTTTCCAGGCCCTACCAGTATTCCCAGAAGTACTCCCTGGTAAATCACATTATATGAATCCTTGTCTACTATCTCATTATAGCTGTGACTCCATAGCACGGGCCCTGGAACATGATAAGCATGTGGCAAACATTTGTTAATCAATAAATGGTCATTAGGATTTAGCAACTCAAGTTTGTAGGCCCCAGGCAGGGTTTCCTAGCCAAAAAAACTACTCTGTTGCCTTCAATCACAAAGATCCACTTCTGAGACCTCTTTGCAGGTCCAATGAGATGTTGGTCTCTGATGTGCTCTATTAAATATAGTAAGAATGAAGAAATGCAACGGAAGCTGGGCAAGACGAATGTGATGTGACTGAGCACACACTTGTGCAAGGCATGTAGAAACAGAGGATCCCTGAAGGGAAGGGCGATCAGAGGAAATTGCCACTCCTTTAAAACTCATCTATGAACTTTATTTGCAGATGATTGCACTTCAACTAGAAACCTCCTGTAACCTAAATGATCTCCCAAAAGATTATAAGGAGAATTCCAACTGCTGGGCCACACTAGAAGTAGAGGAAAATGCAAGCTTGCACCACCATTTCCAATATTAAATTTATTTATTTATTTATTTATTTATTTATTTATTTATTTATTATTTATTTATTTATTTTGGTATTGAGGATGGGGGGGCGAACCTAGGGGCATTCTACTTCTGAGCTATACTCCCAGCCCCTTTATTTATTTATTTAATTTTATTTATTTATTTATTTATTTTTGAGGTACTGGGGATTGAACTCAGGGGCATTCTACCTCTGAGCTACATCCCCAGCCCTATTTTTTATTCTTTATTTTGAAACAGGGTCTCACTAAGTTGCGGAATGCCTCACTAGGTAGCTGAAGTTGGCCACGAACTCGGATCCTCTGGTCTCAGCCTCCCGAATGCTGGGATTACAAGCGTGCACCACCACACCTGGTTTTTGTTTGTTTGTTTGGTTGGTTGGTTTTTTGGTTTTTTGGTTTTTTGGGGTTTTTTTGCGGTACTGGTGATTGAACTCAGGGCGTTCTACCTCTGAGCTACACCCCCAGGCCTATTTTTAATTCTTTATTTTGAAACCGAGTCTCACTAAGTTGCGGAGTGCCTCACTAGGTAGCAGGCTGGCCGCGAACCCCGATCCTCCGGTCTCAGCCTCCTGAATGCTGGGATTACAAGCGTGCGCCACCACGCCCGGCTTTATTTTATTTTTTAATGTGCTTTTGTTGGTGCATTATGGTCTCACAATGTAAATTTCGTTGACAACAACATACAGGCACACAGTATTTGATGCCCCCTGCCTCCCCATGTCTCCCCTTCCCATACACAGTACTGAGATTGATATTGGGATTTTCACATATGTACACAGAGTCGATGTTAGTTATTTCCAATAACAAATCTCAGGCTTCCTCCTCTCCTTCCCTCTGACCACTTCCCTGGCTCCACTGAGCTTTCACCTCCATTATCTGGAGTCCCTCTGATATCTCAGTTACTCCCTAGCTTGCTCATATTAAAGAAATCATATGTCCCTTCACTTTCTGGCTAATCTTATTTAACATAAAGTTCTCCAGGTCCTTCCATTTTCTTGAAAATGACATTATTTTATTCTTCTTTATTGCTGAGTAGAATTCCATTGTGCGTCTTTGCCATCGTTTTTTATTTATTTATTTTTTTAATCCATTCATCTGTTGATGGACATCTGGGTTGGGTCCATAATTTGGCTATTGTGAATTGTGCTGCTCTGAACATGGGTATGCATATATTACTGTAGTTCTCTGGTTTCAACTTCTTTGGAAAGATACCCATGAGTGGTATAACCAGATCATATGGTGGATACATTCCCAATTTTCTAAGGAATCTCCACACTGATCTCCATAGAAGCTGAACTAGTTTGCAATTCCAACAGTGTAGAAGAGTTCCTATTTCCCCACATCCTCACCAACAATTATTGTTATTTCACTTCTTGATGATTGTCATTCTGATTGGGGTTGCATGGACTCTTAGCGTAGTTTTGATTTGAAATCTCCCTAACTGCTAACCCCCAGCCCTTTCAATGTTTTAGTTTGAAATAGAGTTTCGCTAAGTTGTTGAGGGTCCTGCTAAATTGCTGAAGCTGGCCATGAAGCTGCATTCCTCCTGTCTGAGCCTCCCACATACTGGAATTACAGTAGTGTGTCACCACACCCAACCCAAATTTTTCTCTCCAAACAAGCCTGGCTCTTGCAGTTGTTAGCAAGTGGCTCTTTAGATCTGCTCATGTCTTCTCAAGATACCCTGGTTATCTGGACCCTGTGGGACAGACTGTAATCATGTAAAACAATTTCAGCTACTGAGTATTACATGTGATTTCAGGGTCATGTACCTGAGTGCTATGACTTTAGGTTCCCACATCTTGGCTTCAGGAAGCTCAAGACTTCTTTCTGTGCATAGAGTTCACCCTCAAGTAAAAAGAGAACTGACAGGCATCACCCAAGTTAAATAATAGCAGATCCTGCCAGTTCCGCCTTCAAACACAAACTCAGAATCTGACCTCTAATTTCTTCCTCTACCAATTCAATTCAGATCAAAGTCACCGTCATTCTTCCCCTGGATTTTTGTAATACGTCTCTCTCTGTGTTCATACCTAAACATATATGATCTAATCTCAACACCGAAGGTAATGTGTACTTTTCAAATATGTCTGATGATGTCATTCTTCAACTGAAAACTCTCCAATCAATTATCAGCTTAGTTAGAATAAAATTCCTAGTATAGCTGCCTTTTCCATACACATGCCTGAAATTCCAGTACTTCGGAGGATAAGACAGGAGGATAGAAAACTCAAGGCCAGCCTCAGGAAGTTAGAGAGACCCTCCCAACTTAGCATACCTCAGAAGTAGAATGCCTTTGTCTTTAATCCCCAGTACAAAAAAAAAATCCCCCAGCGGGGCAGTGATGGAGCATGCTTGTAATCCCAGTACTTAGGAAGCTGAGACTGGAGGATCCAGGTTCACAGCCAATCTCAGCTACTTAGTGAAGCCCTCTGCAACTTAGTGAGACCCTGTTTCAAAATAAAGAATAATAAATAGGGCTGGGGGTGTAGCTTGGAGATATAATGCCTCTGGGTTCAATCTCCAGTAGCAAAACAAACAACAAACAAACAAAACACCCAAGTCTATATTATGTTTTCAAAGCTCTACATGGCCTGCTTCCTTTCCCTTCTTTTTAGCAGCAGAGACTGGTAACTGAGCCCTCAATATCTTCCTCTTCCATTCTCTTTTTTTTTTTTTTTGCATTACTAGGGATTGAACTCAAGGGCATTCTACCTCCGAGCTATACCCCCAGCCCTATTTTTTATTCTTTATTTTGAAACAGGGTCTCACTAAGTTGCAGAATACCTCACTAGGTAGCCTCACTAGGCTGGTGGTGAACCCGGATCCTCCGGTCTCAACCTCCCATATGCTGAGATTACAGGAGCGCACCACCATGCCCAGCTCCACTCTCTTTTTTTAGCTCACTTTAATTAAGCCACATTAAACTCCTTCCTATTCTTTGAACACCCCAACTATTTCCTGTTGAACTTGCTGTTCTGATCCTAGAATGCTCTCCTCCTCCCTCCCAGATCGGGCTCACTGGATCCTTACTCCATCAGTACTTCCCTGCCCTCCCTAAATGAAACAACAGCACCATGCTCACTCAGTACCCTCATCCTTTGTCACCCAGCACTCCCCATTCCATGTGCCTATTCCATAAACACCCTTATCTGTCTCGTTTATGTGTTTATTGTCTGTCTCACTTCCATATCCCTAAGTCCTTGTAGCTATTCACTAACGATATGCTGAATGAATAAAAAGAGCTTTAGAAAAATATCACTGCCTCCATTTCAGTACTTTTTCCACCTGCCCTGCTCTTCACTATCATCCCTACTGCTGCACAAGTGACCCCAGTTGCACTGACCCATCCTAAGCATCTCTTCACCCTAAAATATTTTATATTCCCAATGCTTCCAATTTTTTTTCTGCCTTAGACATCAAATATTAACAATCCTCCATGTCCTTGGGGAACTACATTTCTCCTCATTTGACTACACAGCTTTACACATAAAAGGAGTCCAATTACTAGATGTTAAATGACTGAAGGTGGCAGTTTGCCAGCCTAGGCTAATGAAACAGCCCTCCTGTCCCTCCAAGGCAGCGTGCACATTTCTACAGGTGCCTCCAGGAGACCTTGCACCAATGGCTTAACACAAAAGTTATTGTTGAAAGAGGATGCCACATAAAGCACGGTGAGTTTAGACCCAGGGCAGGTGGTTTTGGAAGGAGGACATTGTAGTACCCCTAAGGTCATTTATGAATACAACTATCTGAATCGCTTATTCAACAAAGGATATGCTATTTGGCTTTTTATTTGTCATGCTAATAGAGATCCTATTTGTAAGAAAAATGATGAATAAATTCTGCAAAATAGCATAAAGCTTTTAAAAAAACAAATTTGTTCTCCTGTCCTCACATATACAAAGCTCACCTTGACCCAAAGAAATAATTCCAAGGACAGTATTTGCATGGAAAGAAAGCACACCAGGTCGGGCTAACATTTAGAAAGCGCATGCTTCTGCTTGCATGCTTTACGTTAGATGCTTCCAAAATCTATTGTAAAATAAAGGATACATCATAACAAGGAGGATCCTGGAGAAGAGTTTAGAAATATCCCTGAATGCAAAAATACACACTGTTAAATTCTGGAATCTGCTGTACAAGATTGTGCCTATAGTTAATATCACATTATACACTTTAAAATTTAAGGGAGAAAATCTCATGTTCTTACAGAACAACAACAAAGAATACACGATTGTGAGTCCACATATATACTTAATGGCATTATTAATGGTAATGTATGTTGATTAGAAATTCTGTAAAGCAAATTGTATTTTTGTTATCGCTAAAAACAATTTTACCAGAGAATAAAAAAATGGTTTCTCAACAAATTCTGTGTTTGTTATTGTACTGGGAGCTATAAATTCCAGACTGAAAAAAGTATCTAATATGCAGAAAATGGGAAGAAAAAGGCGAGAATAGCAAGTAACTGCTGAAGAGGGATCTTAAAACTCCTTTGACCTGGAAACATTTCAAAAACAAAACCAGTGATTTATAAACTTAAACTGAGATATAAAAATCTATTTGGGTCATCTATTTCCAGCATCTTTCTGACAACAGTGCCATCTGGAGACTCAGTTGGACCGAGGGCATGGGTTTATATGAAACAGACACACTGAAAAGGCCACTAATGAAGTCAGTCTGTTTCCCTTGCTACTCTTACAAAGTTTGTCTCTGCAGCAAAGGGACAGCTGAAAGTTTGAAAACTGAACACTGTTTATTCTAGATGTAAAAAGTTAACAAAGAGAAAATGAATAAAAAATATATATGTATATGTACATATACATATATTACATGTGTATATAGTACACATATATTCTCTCTCTAAAATATATATATATACATATATACATATATATACATATATATATCCTGAGTGGTGGTTGGTGATGAAAAGGATGACAAAGAGCCTTTCACCCTCTTTTTTTCTTTTTTTTTAAGATTAAAAAATAAGTTTATTAGCCGGGTGTGGTGGTGCACGCTTGCAATCCCAGTACTTGGGAGGCTGAGACCAGAGGATCCAGGTTCACGGCCAGCCTCAGCTACTTAGTGAGGCCCTCCGGAACTTAGTGAGACCCTGTTTCAAAATAAAGAATAAAAAATAGGACTGGGGGTGTAGCTCGGAGGTAGAATGCCCCTGGGTTCCATCCCCAGTACTGCAAAAAAAAAAGTTTATTGCAGAATACAGCTTTAACATTCTCAAGTACCATCAAGCATTTCCACATGGGAGATAGAAATATAGGGCACGTTAGTTCCCAAACTTATTTGGCTATTAAAATAATCATAGCCAGGCGTGGTGACAAATGTTTGTAATTCCAGTACTTCCGGAGGCTGAGACAGGAGGAATGCAGGTTTGTGGCCAGCCTCCTCAGCTATTTAGCATGCGCAAAGCATGAGTTCAATCCCAAGCACCACACAACACACACACACACGAGTTTGAGGAATGATCTAGGAAAAAGGTAAAGTAAAAAAAAAAAAAATCACACTAATATTGAAGCACTGGGTTATTAAAAGTCCTCAGTAGATTCAAGCAATGCTGCATACCATGCTGAAGCTAACATATTGACTTTCTTGTGCTTTGATGTTCCACTTTAACCTAAGTGCCCAAAGTGTGCTGCTTTACTCACCAAATATCCTATAGAGATTTCAGTTAAAATAGCCTTTTCAGGTTTGTTTCATTCATAAGCTCCTGCTTCCCCTGGGCTTTTCCATTGGCTGGTGTGGCATGGCTCCCAGGCAAGTATTCAGGAGAGAACCCAGTCCAAGCTCACCTCCACCGGTCCCCCATTTTCATCTCCCCTCCCCCCTGTGCCTAGCATCTATCTTTTCCCATCTCTTCATCTAATAGCAGAATACTTTTCATTTCTAAAATGCTCCATAGTCTCTTATTAAATATCCTTCTATCAGTCCCCAGCCCTCCAGATATCATAGGTACTGTCTGAAGGTCAGATTTGCACTGGGTCCTCGGTGAAGCACAATTGAGGTATTAAGTGAGCCCAGAATCTACTAAGGAAATAAAAGATGCAGTGGGTCAAATTCAAAGAAATGATTACAGATTCTGGGTACTTTGAGAGCTTTCTGACAATACAAAGCAATGTTGCTTTATAATAGTCAATCGGATCAAGAGATTTATCATACATAATCTGAGTGAGTGATTGTAGTCTATCCAAAGATACATGAAGAAGAAGAGCAAAGCAAGAAGGAAGTTAATATTGGAAAACATGGGTTCCATTCTCCCCAATGCCACTAACAAGTCTGAACTTGAGTGAATCACTGGAATACCCTGGTTCTCTTTTATCACCTAAAAGAGCTGGGCTGAGTGATTGTCAAGGACCCTTTCAGTTGTAACAATTTATTTCAGTAATAATATAATGGTTCTCTAAGCAACCTGGAAAAGGAGGCTGGTCATAAATAAAAGAAAGGAATGGAGCTGCGCCTCAGTTGGTGAGAGGATTGTACCCAGCAGGGGATTTGGACAAAAGAAAAAAGTGGTTTGCAGAGCTGACAGTAAGAGGTGGGAGGGCAGCAGCCAGCAGGAAGGCAGAACTGCCATTTCAGTGCAAAATTTATATTGATAATGTGAAACTGGCACACCATCCAAACAATGTTATTTCACTCAGTACGATAAATTTGAATCAGATAAAAGTGTTTTCTCAGAACTCCCAAATACCATATATATGTTAAAATTAGCTTCACAGATAACATTGCAAGTATGGTGCTTTTATTTTTTACTAAAGTACAGCTTACGGGGATTCCAGCTAATTTTAAGAAAGAATAAATCTGGCTCCCTGTAGTCTTCTATTTGCTTTAGGACATCCTTTTTAAAACATCATCTTGGATTGTGTTACATCTGCAATGGGTTTCTCACCTATTCCCAGTGAATGCCAACCATACTGAAGACAACTCTACCCACCCTTTCAAGTGTGGGAAGCCAGCAATTTAAGCACAGGAGAATCATCCAGAAAATAGTCATATTTTTGAAGTTTTATGGAAAAAAAATAAATTCTTTGAGTTTCTGTAGAGAGAAAAAAATACACATCCACAGGCATGCAAATAAACACACCATACCCTCAGTATTTCTGGCAGATATTTTACTATTCTTCAAGATATCCAAAGAGATTTCCAAAGCCAAAGCCAGAAGACGTGTTTGAACCAGAAGAAAACAAAATCAGTCAAGGAGATGGCAGGGCTGATAATTAGCTGTATAGAGGATTGTAAACTTTAAAAGAATACAATAAGAGAGGCTTTCGGATTTATAGTAACACATATATAACCATCAAAATTGGGAAGTCCAGAGACAATCATAATTTATGTGGTGACATTTGTCTTTACTGTTCCACATTCTTTATGGCTTATGAAAGAAAATTGAGATTAAAATATGAATTTCATGTTTTGTGGCACCTTATTAAAATTAAAATGAAAAATTCAATTCCCCCGCTTGGAACTTCAGCATATAATGAATTGCATAAAAAGACAGAAAAGTACAGGGGGAAAAAAGTGCAGTTCAGTGTAATGAAGTAGAAAGAATACCAGGCTGGGAGTCGGAAGACCTGGATTCTATTCCCAGCTCTGATACAAACTAGCTATCTCATTTTGGACAAATTATTTTATTTCTCTGAGCCTTGTTTTTCTCATTTGTAAACTATGGGGACTGGCTCAGATGAATACAATTCTGTGATCACCAGTGGCAGATCTTGCAGCACATTCTGAGCCAATAGAGGCACTAAGCAAATTATCAAACATTCTTGCATAATAGGAAAGAGCATTTCATTAAATACACCAACTCCCATGGGCTTTGAGTTAAGCAGAAAAGCCCAAACACTCAGGCCAGTTGATCACAATTTATCTGCAGTATATCCTTTTTCTGACATTTAAGAAAGGTCAAAATTCTCAAGAGCTTAATATGAATGTTAATGTCCTTTAAAATAGTATGGCTGCTTGTTATGTTGAATCATTCAAAGGTCTCTGGGACTGCAGAAAATAAAGGACAATGACCTCGTACATCCACTTGAGTCTCATCGAGAGAATTAAGGTAGGGGAAAGGGAACAATACTATTAATCTTTCAATAATTGATATAGTCACTGTTAATAATATATCTAATGCTCTATTCATATCTTCTTTACCTTTCTATGTGTGTCCTCATATGCAATTTTATTACAGTGAAAGATTTATGTGCAGCATTTCAGGGGTTCCCAACTTACCTGGTAAGATGCAGTGTAATTGTGATAAACACCAGCTAGCATGGCACCAGCCTGGAAGGTGACAAGTGGAAAAGGCAATTAGACATTTGACTGTGCAAAGTGAGTACTGGAATAGTGTACATTTTTACTTTTAGGACTGTGTGTGTGTGTGTGTGTATGTGTGTTCTTATTTAGGAAAAAAAATAATTGTTCAACCTCCATACCCAGATTCCCATTTGTTTCACTCAGGTCTATGATGAACCTCTTCCATGTAGAAATACGGAGCATCAGAGCTGGGTATGGAAGTACACTCCTGTAATCCCAGTACTTCGGAGACTGAGACAGGAGGATCACAGGTTCAAGGACAGCCTCAGCAGCATACTGAGACTGTCAGCAACCTAGTGAAACCCTGTTTTAAATAACAAAAATAAAAAGAGCCAAGGTAGAGGTAGCTCAGACGTAGAATGCCCCTAGGTTCAAAAGAAAGAAAGAGAGAAAGAGGGAGGGAGGAAGAAGGAAAGTAGGAAGGAAGGGAGGAAGGAAGAAAGGAAGGAAGGAAGGAAGGAAGGAAGGAAGGAAGGAAGGAAGGAAGGAAGGAAGGAAGGAAGGAAAGGAGGGAGGGATGCCAGGTGTTCAATGAACTCAACTAGCAGAAAATTAGGCAAATTTTTTTCAATTAATGTAGATGTTTATTTTTCTCACCTATTGTCAAATATTTTACTTGATAACAAAACAGAACTTTAGAAGCCATTGTAAATTTTTCATATTCCAAATGTGATAAGCACTGATATTTAGAGAAACTTAAATCCTCCTTTCTTGCTCCTGAGCTCATCCCCAATCTCACTTCAAAAAAGTAAATCAAAACCAACTGATCATATATTGCTACCTAGACTCTGAGAAGAAATCACTGAAGCAACAAATTAGTCACTTAATGCAGATAAATATAGATGAAGTTAAACTCTGTTATTATTGAAATAAGAATTAAAAGACTTTCATAGTCACAAACCTCTTCCAAATTGCTAAACAAAACTCTGTAATATTGAAAACATTTATACAGGCAACACACAGAGATGAGGTACAGAGACAGTGGACTGAAGCTGCAGATTCTCATCCTTGTGCATTTAGTCTGTGCCATGTCGCTGCTTCTGAACCCTCTGTAAGGTGGTAAGCCTTCCTCCCTAAGCATGTATATTTAGAAGCTGGGCATGGTGGCGAACACTTGTAATCTCAGTACTTGGGAGGCTGAGACAGGAGGATCCGGGTTCGAGGCCAGCCTCAGTTACTTAGTGAGGCCCTCCCCAACTTTGTGAGACCCTGTTTCAAAATAAAGAAATAAAAAATAGGACTGGGAATATAGCTCAGAGATAGAATGCCCCAGTACTGCCAAAAAAATTAAAATTAAAATTAAATGTATATTTAGTTAGTTAGACACTGTATTAATAAATGTTGGAAATAAACACAAATTCATAACTCAGAGAATCTTCTGCAGTAGTCTATCATGTAGTTGAGAAGCAGGAAGCCTAGCCTGATAACCTGGTCTATAACTTAGGAACCAATGGTGTTAGAGGGAGACTGCTTAGATTTTAATTCTTCTCCACTGCTTGTTAGCATAATAATTTTGGCATGTTTCTCTCTGTACCTCTGTTACTCATTTGTAAAGTAGGACACATGTACCTCATAATGTTGCTTTGAGTGTGAAAGGTCAATAAGTTAACACATGCAAAATTATCTTTAAAGTTCCAAAAACACAGTTGGATAGTGGCCTTTATTACTACAACAAAATTGTTCCACTTAAGGATTCAGCAGTTCCAGTTGACCACAGCCTACAGCCAACTTTTATGGATTCAAGAATGTCAAGAAGACCAAAACACAACTGGCACAGGATCTGGAAACTTAACTTGCTGGTTGCTCTCGGTGCTGCCACCATAGGAAGGAGAGGGTACCGTAGAGGAGCAGGGACCCCTGGGTCTGCCATTCGCCTACAAATTATATGGCCTGGAAATTATTTTCTCTTTTAAGTCTGTACAATGCAAACATCTGGATGAAAGTTGTTTTGTTTTGTTTTTTTGCTTTTTTTTTTTTTATCAGTCTTAAAGCTTTTAACTCTATTTGTTTTTTTAAACGAGAAACAGGTAAGATTTTTATGCAGACCAATGCTTATCATCATGCACTTTTACAGTGAAAATATTCATATCCATTAAATAATACAAATTGAACAGTGTGTGGATGAATACAACTACTAGGGATAATGATGCACCCTACAAAATATTTTAATCTCTTGGGATGCAAAGCACTGTGGAATGGCACATGTCCAAAGGAATTATTGGCCCAAAAGATATATTTCCTTATAAAATGGTCCTCATTTTAAGATTAGAATTAATTTTTCCATTAAACACTGAAATTATTTGACAATAGCAAACCATTTTATTTGGAATATAGACCCACCTTCAAAATCCACAAGGCTTAGAAAGGAAGAAGGCATTTAAAAGGTGGTCTACGCCGGGCGTAGTGACGCACACTTGTAATCCCAGCATTTAGGAGGCTGAGACACGAGGATCTGGGTTCGAGGCCAGCCTCAGCTACCTAGTGAGGCACTCCGCAACTTAGTGAGACCCTGTTTCAAAATAAAGAATAAAAAAATAGGGCTAGGGGTATAGCTCGGAGGTAGAATGTCCCTGAGTTCAATCCCCAGCACCGCTAAATAAATAAATAAATAAATAAATAAATAAATAAATAAATAAATAAATAAAATAAAATAAAAGGTGGTCCACAGTGATCAAATTTATGATGAAAAAAATTGAATGCAGTTGAGTTTATTTATTTATTTTTTAGCCAAAAATATCTTTACTACTTTTCCTGTGTTTTTACTTTCTCTCCAAACAAGATATGAAACTCAGTTAAATGGAACAGAATAATGATTCCCATGTCTCCCGCAAACCTTACTATTACTCAGTTTTATTAACGCAACATATTTTATTTGAGCCTTTGGGGGAAAAGTGATTCAAAAGAATTCAGGAATGACCTCTGAGTTCAAAATCATTGTGAGAAAACAAGTTCTGCTCCTTACCTCAGAAAATCTGACCTCTAAAACTTCCACTGCAATATATGTCCCTGGAGGGAGCCCTTGACAATCCCGAAGGCCCTTCCTGTCCCACTAGCCAATGTCAACAAGGAACACTGGCCTTTTCAACACCATATTATTCAACTTTTCTTCATAGCTGTCAACAATCCTGTGCCGCATTTCTGACCATTTTTAAACAACCTGTTTTTCTCACCTTGTTGAAGCAAATTGTAAGCGAAATTGTTTTGAAGTTTGATGTGTTCTCGTTACCCATATGTCATTTAAACTGTGTAATTCATATATTGTTCATGAAAGTTTACTAAAGACATTTGGAAAGAGAAAACATTTTCCACTGACTATAGGATTACTTTATTTTTAATGAAGCAATGAATATTAGGTGTGTTTTTCCTCTTTCATTGATCCCCCACCTGTCCTAGAAATAAAAGATAAACAGGTAGTTGATTACTTCTTTAAGTAAACCAAAACAACTAAACCAAACTTTTATTAACTAAGCCAAATTATCTCAGTGGATTAGGAACTCTGCAGTTGGTTGAGTGTATGAGAAAACTAAATTAAAGTTTTTATATCACCAAATGCGATTTGCTATGCTAGGCTGAAATTTCATAGTAGTGGTACCCTAGTGATTTGAAAGTTTATACAAACATCTAAAACTCAAAAGGAATAAAATTCCTATTGTGTCCCTCAGACACTAAAGTTACATCATTCAACAGGGAGATTCCCACTGACGAGTTTACATTCCTATAAGGAAATGATTCTCTAAATACAAGTTTTAAGGCAATAAGGGATAAATAGGGGGTAAAATTATGGCTAATATTGATTCAGCGTAATGTCAAGCACTGTCATACATGTTTGAAATGTATTAACTCTCTTAATTTTCAAATTCCAATGAGGATATACTATTATACACAGCATTCTGTAGATAAGAAAGTGAAACAAACAAAAAAGATAAGTAACTTTTCAAAGTTACATTAAGCAAGGGTCAGAGAAGTGAATACCAGAGTCTTGTTTTGACCAGTGTACTATTTGGTAGTGATAAAAGTAGAGCTGTTCCATAAATACTGAAGTTAGGGAGGAGTGGCCATGTGATTTGTGGCCAGTGATTAGTGAGTAGCAGTGATGTAACTTCCAATGAAGATTTTAGGAATCAAAGCATAATTTACTACTGCAGTAATCACAGATATGTGAATAAAAGCTTCCACTAGCAGAACCCTTGAGTAGTCATACTGAGCAGAAATTTCCCACAAACCAGCACTGGATTGTTAGTATGGAAGAGCATTGAAGATTTGTTATAAAACCTACTGAGCACTTGGGGTTATTTATTACTACTACAAAGCTAACCTATCCTGACAAAGATATGCTGCTTACACATTACAAAGGTTCATTCCTGGTCATTTAATCCAGTTTTGGAGGATATTTCAAGATGATTATCCAGATGAAAGCAAGAAGCAGAGAGAAGATAATATACCATTGAAGACTCCAAAGTAAGAAAAAAAAAAAAGCATAAAACTTTTGAGGATTTCCATTGCCCAAGAGAACTAAAGATCTAAAGATATGCACAGTAGGATAAACCCACAAAATGCACAACTATTCATGTAAAATTTGATTTGCTTGAGGACTGATTTTTTTCTACAATCCATTTTTAAAAGTCATGGTAAATATAGAGTCCTAGTTAGCTTATATGTTTAGAGACTTCAAAGTATCAATTGCATTAAAAGAAACATTGGAGGATTGATTCTGCTTCATTTTAATCACAGAAGCACATAAAATTTTTGAGTCAGAATATTTTTACCTAGTCACACAGGTTGTTAGTGGTTGAGCTCAATTAGCAAGATCTCTTGATTCCCCACACTTCTTACATCTTTCTCGTTGCACTTTTATTTTGTTATAAATTTGCAATCTAGCAGAAATAATTTAATAGCATATTAGTTGATTCCATATTGTTAAAATGTTCCACTGAACATATAATTACAGATGGGCCCAATTTCTCAATAACCCATCACTAGTAGGCATAGATTTCCAAACTATAGAACAATTCCCATTAGGAAAGTTTTTTGTAATTATTTGTCATCTTATATGACAGGCAATAAATAGCATTATGAAATTGCATTAATCCATTTCTAAATTTCAGTTATATGTTATGCCCTTTAATGAATATCCTTTTTGTCTAGCTAAAAATAAACATTGACTACTCATTTTTCTTACATTGAGATCAACATTTCTTTCTCAGTTACTAGAAATCCTCTATGAATTATTTAGAAAACTACCTCCGGTAAACAAACATAGCTTTGAAGTGGGGTCACTCATGGCAAATTGCTTTGGAAAGATGTGATAGACATGTGTGTTTACATCAAAAGGGCAGATAGAGTATAAGTGCAATGAAAGGCAGCAAAATCTCCTTATTCAGCAGTAAACTCAGGGGCAGAAAGTTTTGTTGAAATCTAAGTTTGGATCAGAATCTGAATCTATCTCTAACTCTCTTATGTGCAAATCCAGCCTGGTAATTGCCTATCCCCTGCTATTGCCCTCCTGGAGAATTGGAGCATTGATGAGATATGATGGCAGTTCTACAAGAGGAAGAAAACATGTCAAAAAAACAGTGAAAATTTCTATGAATATAGAATTCTCCTACTATGGGTTTTTTCAGAGTATCACTTACCATCCTAGATAATGGGAAACTGCCAGGTATTCATATGCTTCTCTGTATGTTGCTTTCAGTATTATTAATCTTCCTTTGATCCCTCCCATTGACACGCATATTTATGCAAAATATATATACATATATATAATCACCTTTGCCTTTTGCACATCACAAAATAATTGTATGCAATCACATTTACTTTAAGGAAGCTACTTCAAACAATCTCTTTTGTACCACCTGATCATGCAGTGTATCTAAAAACCCATACAGCTAATTTTTCATCACTTTTGACAGATTCTCTTTGGTTCTAGATGACATTCTTCTCAGTCAGCATTTCTCCTCATGCATGTGTTAACACTGGCAGGGACAGAAGCTGTGACTACACCCTCTACAGAAGGTTCTTCAATTCTTTGGGAGGAGTGAGCTTAATAAAAGCAAATTTAAAATCCTTGTGTATTGTAGTACATGGTGTAATAAAATCCACTCCCGGTCATTCTACTTACTGATCCAGTACCTAAAATCACCTAGATACGAAGAAAACATAAAGTTCATAAATAATATATGCCTCACTGTCTTGCATCTCAGGAGAGGGAAGAAACTGAATAAAACTTATCACATTGTAAGAGAAAAGTAAGCCAACTATCCTTACCCTTAAATTTTAACATTTGAAAATGTGTGTCTAAGTAAGAACCTTTCCTCCTGCTCTTCCTCCATGAGAGTGACCAGTCACCTGGTAAATTTCATAGTCCACATCACCCTGGACAGCTAGTTCCTGCTAGCTGACACCTGACTGGGCTTTATGATTGTGCCAATGGGATGTATTGGAAAAGAGTGAAGGGCTGAAGGAAAAAAGAGGGGGGGACATTTGATCCCCACACCTGCCCTCTGGGCCTTCTTTTGGGCAGTGGCTACATCCTTTCATGGATTCAGCTACGGTATGCCTTTTCTTCTCCACAGCTCCAGCTTTCACTGGGCTCTGTTAATAGTCTTTCTTCTCTTTGTTCGTTCAGGACTAAAAATGCTAATTGTTTTCTAACTGTGCTAATGTCTAAGCATCTTAACAATCATTGTTAGTTCCCATAAAGTCCCTTAACCTATACACACATATACTCTGTAAGTATTGTCTTCTTCAAAATATCCTGAATCACTTGAGTTGAAATTTTCTAGAGACCCTGGCTATTATAATCAACTTAAATTTGTTATTATATAAATTACAAATGTCATTCTAGTAGAAGCTATTGCCAAGCAATCAGTACAAGTAAGAAAGCAAAGGCTGCCTGCCTGTCAAAAAAATGTGTGTATCCCTATATTCATAAGTAGCATTCTTCATAATAGTTAAAATGCAGTAGCAACTCAGCTGTCCATTCACAAATAGATACGCAAAATGTAGTACAGACAATGGAATATTATTCAGCTCAAAAGGAAAGAAATTCTGATAGGAGGTACAACATAGATGAACCTCTCAAGGGCATTGTGCTAGGTGAAATAAACTACTTGTGAAAACAATATGAGGTGTTTAGAGTAATCACAAATTATAGAAACAAAAATGGTTATTGACAAGGCTTTGGGGAAAAGGGGAGTTGGTGATTATTGTTCACGGATATAAAATTTCAGTTTTGCAAGATGAAAAGAGTTCTGAAGATGGACGGTAGTAATAACTGCACAACAATGTGAGTCTACTTAATGCCACTAAACTGTACATTTAAAATACTTAAGTTAGAGTCGGGCATGGTGGCGCATGCTTGTAATCCCAGTACTTGAGAGGCTGAGACCAGAGGATTCGTGTTCAAGGCCAGCTTCAGTTACTTAGTGAGGCCCTCTGCAACTTAGTGAGACTCTATTTCAAAATAAAAAATAAAAATTAGGGCTGGGGATGTAGCTTGGAGGTAGCTCCATCCCCAGTACCGCAAAAAAAAAAAAAAACTTAAGTTAGTAAATTTTATGTTATGTTTATTTTAGTACAACAACAAAAAAAGGGGGAGTGAGGAGAAAGCCTTCTGTCATGTTGCAGAGAAAGTATTTTCTGCCCTTATGTCCAAGAAAGTATGTTTCATTTGTCTAAGTTACTAGGAAAATCAGGGAAGCATATTCCAAAAAGTTTAATAAAAGCTGCTAAAAAAAAAAGTCAAGGCCTTTTTTTCTTGGTCTGGGGATTAAACTTAGGGGCATTCTACTTCTGAGGTACATCCCCACCCCTATTTTATTTTATATCTTGAAACAGAATCTAAGTTGATAAAAGTCTTGCAAAATCGCTGAGGCTGGCCTTGAATTTCAATCCTCCTGTCTCAGCCTCTAAAGTACTAGGATTACAGACCTGCACCACTACATCTCCTTTCAAAGGTTTTTTGGTTTTGTTTGTTTGTTTGTTTGTTTGTTTTGTACTGTGGATTGAACCCAGGAGCATTCTACCTCTGAGCTACACCCCCAGCCCTACTTTTTATTATTTAGTTTGAAACAGGGCCTCACTAAGTAGCTTAGGCTGGCCGCAAACCTGCAATCCTCCTGTCTCAGCCTCCCAAGGACTGAGATTACAAGCATGCGCCACCATGCCTAACTCAAATGCTTTTGATAAGGATTAAGGATGGTAATTTTTTTTTTTCAGTACTGGGGATTGAGCCCAGGGGCAGTCTACCTCCAAGTTACACACCCAGCCCTATTTTTTATTCTTTATTTTGAAACAGGATCTCACTAAGTTGCAGAAAGCCTCACTAAGTAGCTGAGGCTGGCTGCAAACCTGTGATCCTCCTGTCTTGACCTTACAAGTACTGAGATTACAAGCATGCACCATCACGCCCAGTTTAGGATGGTAATCTTTAATCTGTATTTTTTCAGCAAGCTGAAAATGGAAATATAACAAAGAATAAAAAAATTTATATTAGTATTATCTGACCTGTAAAAATCTAAAAGTTTTTTTACTAGAAACTCTTTAAAAACTTAAATTTCTAATTTCCTAGTGATGGATCATAGAGAAATGAGGTCTACCTATCCTATAATTCTACATTTCTACAAGCATTTAGACAATGCATACAATCTCCCTTCATCTAAAATGTGATATTAGATCAATCATATGTTATTGATGGATGTCAAACTATAAATATTGTCTTAAAATTAATCCCTGAGACTCTATACCAACCAAATCACAAAATCTTCCCCTGAATTTTGACAAGTTACAGAGTTCCTCAGAAAAAAGACCCTATTTGAACACAAAAATTAGTTTTTTAAAAAAAATTCTATTTTATAACTACATGAGCTTTTCATTAAATTTGTTTCCTTTATCCCTAACCATCATGCTCTTCTCAGAGTGTCATCTTTATGGATTTTTTAAATGTTATAAAATATCAGTATAAAAAAATCAGTACATTTCTGATATGGTTTGGATTTAGAATGTTCCCTAGACCTCACACAGACAAGGCAGCCATGTTGGAGATGGGGCTTTGTGCTGAGGAGGAGCCCTGAGGGTGTGGCTTTGGGGATTATGCATGTGTCCATGGGCCCCTTTCTCACTAGCTTTCTCTTGCTTCGGGCCTCCATGAGAGCAAAACACTCTCCTCTCTCTCTCTCTCTCTCTCTCTCTCTCTCTCTCTCTCTCTCTCTCTGCCTCCCACTGATCCCCTGAGCTCTGTAGATTTCTTTTGGCCCAACATGGATGAACCCTTGAAATCTCCAGAACTATGAGCAAATACATTTTCCTTCCTCTAAATTGTAGTCATCAGGGTTTTTTGGTTCATAGCAGTGAGAATGTTGACTGAACCAACTTCAAAGATGTATTTGTGAGCAAATGCATTTTATATATTTTATTTTTGGTAAAAATTAATTAATCATAAACATTAATGGAGTTCAATGTGATAGCTCTACACATGCATACAACATGTTCTGTTCAAATCCATTCTTCCTTTATCTACCCCAACTCCACTCCAATTCCCCAAATCCTCCCTTTCCAACCTCTACTAGTCACCATTCTACATTTAGGTTGCCTTATTTTACCTTCCACATGAAAGAGAATATGTGATACTTGTTTTTCTGTGTCTGGCTTATTTCATATAACATAATCCTCCAGTTCCTCAAATGACAGGATTTGCTCAAATGACAGAATTTATTCTTCTGTATGACTGAATAGTATTCCATTGCATATATGTACATTTTCTTTATCATTCATAGATTTATTGCATATTTTAGCTATTATAGTAGTACAACAACAAACATGGGTGATTATGTATCTTTTGGATATGCTGATTTTTGTTTGCTTTGGATATATTCCAAGAAGTGGGATAGGTGCATAATATGCTAAATGTTAATCAGGAAAAAGAATGACAAATGATCATATAGTTATTTTAATATTTGTATCGCTGCATTGAAATTATATATCATAAATTCAAAGTGATATAAGCATGCATGCACACACCATTTGGTATATTTCCTCTGTGTTCTATCCCACTCCCCCCTCACCCTTCCCCATTCATGTCAGTGAAATTGGTAGTGATACTTTTTCAGTCAACATTCTTATTGCCATAATCCAAAAAGTCTGGCCACACAAATTAGAGAAAGGAAGATTTATTTGCCCACAGATTTTTGAGATTTCAGGGTTTAGTCCTGTAAGGCTGGGGTCTGCAGATCAGGGCATGGTGGCAGGAAGTGGAAAGAGGGAGAGAACAAGGACTCTACTCTCACATCATGGAGACCTGAAGCCAGAGAGAGAGCAAAAAAGCAAGGGGATTCAAAGATACACTCACCATCACTGAGGCTACACACTCCCAGGATCCATCTTCTCCAGACACAACCCAAGAGCCTAGGTGACCACCCAGTAAATCCATTACAATGGATTTATCCACTGATGAGATTACAACCCTATGACAATTATATCAACTGAACATTAATACATGAGTTCTTCAGGGGACATTCTATATCTAAACCATACCATTCCATTCTGCGTCTGGCCCCGGAAGAGCTCATTCCCACTGCAGAATGCAAAATGCTTTTAGTCCATCTCCAAGGGTTCCCATTATCTCAACAGTTCCAACATCACTCAGAAGTTCAAAAGTCTTCTCTGAGACTCAAGGTAAACTCTTAGCTGTGAGTCCCTGTAAATGAAAGTAAAAATAAAAAGCAAGTTATATGCATCCAATGTACAATGGCAGAGAGTAAACACTTGTATTCCAAAAGGGAGGAACAGGACCACAGAAAGAAGGAATGGGGCCAAAACAATATTGAAATCCAGGAGGGCAAGCATTTAATTCTGTAGCTGCATTTCTAGCACCTGGGGTGCATGATCTCCAAAGGGTCTTGGCAGCCCTGCCCCTATAGCCTGGTTGATTGCAACGGGCAGCATACTTGCTCTTCAAGCTCCATGACTCACAGCTTCCAACCTTTCCTCCTGGTCTTTCCACATTTCTGACATTTCTAAATTGTGTATCTTGGGGAGGGGGATGGTTCTTACATCCTTGTCTTCACCTTTACAGCTTCACAAATTGCCCCATTTGGACCTACTTGCAGGGATTCCAACTCTGCCACATGTTTTCTAGCTTCCCAGGCCCTCCTTTGAAATCTAGGGGGAAGCCTTCTTGACCCTGTTTTTCCAGCAAAGCTAACATTACCTGAGCACACAAATTGACCACCAGCAGGAAAGGTAGTCATGTCCTACTCATTCACTGCACCTGGGCCCTTTTCAATCATCTCTGCCACTGGGCCTGCCCCAATCCTAGCCATTGCTGGGCCTGACTCAATTCAGCCGCCATCCTCAGGCCCATTTCAATCATAGCCACTACTATTGGGCCTTTGCTTCCATAGTTCCATACCAGGGCTTGAATTGTCCCAGCCACATTCCTTTCTTTGTTCCAATACAAAACATTCAAACTCCCTTTGGCCGTTTTACTTTCTTTCAAAATATCATCTCTCTAGACCTCAGTTTTTCACATGTCTTTCTGGCCAAACTGCAAATCTATCACATCTCTCTGCTTTGCTTTCCACTCCCAAAATTTGGTGTACAATTCACTGGACACATACAACAATATCCATAATACAGTTTGGATACTTTGCTGTCTTGAGATTTCTTCACCAGTTTAATTAGCCCATCATCTTTAAATTTGGCCTCACGCAGCTTCAAGACATGGGCAAGAAGCCGGGCATGGTGGCACATGCTTGTAATCCCAGCATTCGGAAGGCTGAGACTGGAGGATCCGGGTTCGCGGCGAGCCTCAGCTACCTAGTGAGGCACTCCACAATTTAGTGAGACTCGGTTTCAAAATAAAGAATAAAAAAAAAATAGGGCTGGGGGTATAGCTCGGAGGTAGAATGCCCCTGAGTTCAATCCCCAGTACCACAAGAAAAAAAAAAGACATGGGCAAGATGCCAGTAAGTTCTTTGCCAGCATGTAACATGTGTGGCCTCTCCTCCATTTTCCTATGGAGTCCTCTGCCCTCCAAAATCTCCTAAGCACAGTCTCTACCACCTGCCTTTCTATCAGCATTCTGGACTTTCCAACTTCCTCTCACAAACCAGTTCTAAACACTCACAAAGACATGGTCAGACTTACCACTTCTCTGATACCCATTTCTGTTTCAGTCTCATTTCTGTGATCCAAAAAGCCTGACTACACAATTTAAAGAAAGGAAGATTTAGCTGGGTGCAGTGGCACATGCTTGTAATCCCAGCATTCAGGAGGCTGAGAGCGCAGGATCTGGGTTCGTGGCCAGCCTCAGCTACCTAGTGAGGTGCTCTCTAACTTAGTGAGACATGGTTTCAAAATAAAGAATAAAAAAATAGGACTGGGGGTATAGCTCAGAGGTAGAAAACCCCTGAGTTCAATCCCCAGTACCACAAAAAAAAAAAAGAAGAAGAAGAAAGAAAGGAAGATAAGTAAGATTTATTTGATCACAGTTTTTGGAGATTTGGGGATTCAGTCCATGTGAGGCCAGGATCTACAGATTTCTGGACGTGGTGGTAGGAAGCAGAGATAGGGAGAAAGCAAGGCCTCTAGTTTCACATCATGGAGGCCAGAAGCCAGACAGAGAAGTCAAGCAAAGGGATTCAAAGACAAAAGCACCATCCCTAAGGCCACACCCCCCGGGACCCACCTCCAGCCATACCCCACCAGCCTAGTTACCACTCAGTAAATCCATTATAATGGATTAATCCACTGATGAGATTACAACCCTCATGACTTAATTATGGCAACTGAACATTAATACATTAGCTTTTCAGAGGACGTTCTATATCCAAACATAACTGATACTTTCGTAAATGGATATAAAATTATTTGAACTGTTTCCTTCCTTGGTTCTCCCTTTCTCCCCCCAGTCTCTTTCACTATTGTGCTAGTCTGTCTCCTCATTTATCTTAAGTCCCTTTTGTTTCCTATTTTCTCTCTAGCATACACATATGAGAGGAAACATGATACTTGACTTCCAGAGACTGACTGATTTCACTTAGCATAATAATCTCCGGTTCCATCCATTTTCCTGCTTGCTTTTGGTGTCCATTTGCATGGACTATGCTTTTCCATCCTTTCACCTTTAGTTTTTGAATATTTTTGTCTATGAGCTTCTTATAAATAATATATAATTGGATTTTAATTTTTAATCCACATTCCAGTCTATGTCTTTTAATTGAAGAATTAAGAGCATTTATGTTCACTGTTGTTATAGAGAGGAGTTTATTATTTTCTGTCACTTTGAATGATATCTTCTGTTTGACTCAGTTTTTTGTGCTTAATAAATGCATTTGCTACTTTTCATTGTTTTGACGATTCAGCACCTAAACCCCTCTCTTATATGGGAGGATGCTTGATCTTTTGAGTCTTTTAAGACACAGAATCTCACTCATGACACTGAAGGTTTTAAGTACTTCCCCCGTAAGTAGGTCAATGTGGATTGGGCTTTACCAAACAGGCTCATTAGCTTAGATTTTGAGCAGGGATCCCATAGCACAAGGAATTAGAAGATAAAGGAAGAATATATGACATAGAGAGCATTTGAAACAAGGTCAAAACCCTGGGGAAAAAAAGAGAAAATTAATGTAAATACATGATTTATTTTATGGAAAAGTAAGATTGATGATGACATGGAACCAAGAGTCCATAGAGCAGAGCCAAAAGCAATGAAAAGTTATTACATGTCATAAGACCTCATTAATTTTAAACTTTTGCTAAGCTTAATTTTAGAATCTTGCTAATCATTGACTCCTATGCTTCTCATTTTTTCTCCTTTGTTAAGCAGCCATGTTTATAACAGTTTATGTATGTCTTTTCATTGGATGTGAAAAGTGAGGGACCGTTCGTCTCTTAAATTTCACAGGTAAAGATTGAAAAAGTTTGTGTTGCACTTGACTTAAAAGTATCCTGGAATTTGAACTGAACTGATGCTGTAATGAGATTAAACCTTTGGGAGACATCTGTTGAAAACAGAAGTATCTGCAGATAGTATACACATGAATTACTGGGATCTGCTAAGGTGACTTCTAAGATCACTCCCAATAATTGCTGCCTTCTGAAACTCATGCCCTGGTTTAATGTTGGCTAGACTTTCTGGCTCTGACAAAATATGACACATAAGGAATGATGTTATATTAGAAAAAGACTGAGCATGGAACTTCAACTTTCATGCTCTTTCTTGATCTTTCCCTTCTCTCCTTCTGAGGGAAACCATATGCTGTGAGCTGCCTGTGGAAAGACTCACAAGGTAAGGACTGGACGGAGGTCTCCAGCAAACATCCAGCAAGACAGTAAGAACCTTGGGCCCAATATTCAGCAAGGAGTTTGATTTTTTTCAAGAACTACCTAAGTGAAAGTGGAATTACTTCCTCTCTCAAATAAGCTTCCAGGTGAAATCATAGCCCCAGCCAATAGCTTGCCAGCAACTTTATGGGACACCCTGAGCTAGAGGTACCCAGTTAAGTTGTACTCACATTTCTGATCCAGAGAAATTGTGAGAAAATGATTATCACATTACCCTTTAAGTTTGGGGGTAATTTACTACACAGTGAAAGATAACTAATATGCATCTCTAAAAAGTTGATACAGTCAATTTCATTAGATAATGTTTAGAAATGAAAATAATCAAGAAATAACATTATTTGCTAATTATTTAGAAACATGTAAGTAAAATAGTTGAAAGTGGTTGCCTCTGTATCTCAGCACTAGGCATTGCAAAGTGGTGAGACCAGGACTGCTGCCTTTTCATGAAACTCTGATTTTCACAAGTCTTGCCTCATACTAATAAAAACTCAAAAACTCATTCTCCTGGGCTTCTGAAGAGGCATGGCTTCATTTTAAGATCTCAAAATTGCATAGCATTATGTAGTATTAGCAGCATTTCCAAATCCATTACCACTGAAATTCTCTCATTTTCTTCAATGGAAGGTAAGAACAGCACAGATATTGACATTGTCCCCAAAGTCGAAGAAAAAGACTTGCCAAGAAAAAGATTCCATAACTCTTTGGTGAGAAATCGATTCATGAGAAGTCAAATATAAAAAGTTAAAATTATTTGAGTGCTCTGAAACTTAATGAATTTGTAAAGGAACAAATATGGAACATGTATGAAAATTCAAAAAAGTATAATTTGTAAACTAAGGCTTACAAAATAAATCAATGTAGTTTAACGCTGAGTTGATGAGGTCCTGCTTGATTTAACGTCTTTCATTAAAAAGTCATATGGATTTCCTTGCTTTTTCCTTTCGAACAACAGCTTACATCTATAACCATGTCAAAAACACAGAAATCAAGAAAAATAGTAAGGCCCAGAGGACTAGGTAAAATGCTAGGATTTGAAGGAATTGAATTTAAGCACCTCCACTGACCTTCTCAAGGTTGCATGAGCTCACTTAAGCTAATTAAAAATTAAAAACTATCTGTGGAGTAAAAATAAAAATAATCATGCACCTTGTAGGGCTGTGTAGGGACTAACAAATAAAATGGATCATAAAGCACTTAACCAAACAGAACCAAAAGTCTTGGAACTATATGCTATGCTAGAAATATTTTGGTGTACTCATTTAACCTCTAGAAATTGAAAAACATGGACTACAGACCTAAGAGCATAGAGATGGAAAAAACTGGCTGACAGTTTCCGAAGTAAATCTCTCTCCTTGAAAAAAGTGTCAAAGGTTTACCATTCAAATATAATTAAAATTTAAAAAGTTTCCCAAACTGAAGGACAGCAAATAATGAAAATAAAACTACAATAACCCATCAGCTCTATGATTTGTTGAAGGCTAACTGTATGCAAGACATTATGCTCAACATGTTACTTCCATTACTTACTTACTCATTACAATATCCCCACTAATTGGGTATATTTTATACTTATTTTATAAAAGGACACTAATAATAAATAGGGTTCATTATAAGTCATTGAATTTATATCCAAACAAGAAATTTTTCCATCCCAAATTGGATACCAAAGAAAGCATAGCACCAGGATTATAAATATCCTTTGGGGGAAAATGGTTGTTTTAAATAAAGAGAAAGACGATTCCAAGTTCTTTGTTAAGTATCATATTAAACACTCTTCACAGTGTTCTTGATGCCTGAACTTAGTTAAGAGAACTCAGGCAAATGTTTCATGTCTGATGAGAGCACCCAACTCACCGTGGCCACATCAATAGGACCAGGAACAACAGTGAATCCTGAAAACTGGCATTGTGCAAAAGGAAAGGTAGAAGGATCTATCTAAACAAGATGAATGGCTGTTAGCCAAACCAATCAGATTCTCTATATATACCATTTGGTCTGGAAGTAAAGACGTTAGCAGGTAAAAGAAAACAGTGCAGAAAAATGCAGATACAAACAGCACAGCTAACTCATAATAATGGCAAATCCCTAAAAAGGAGATCAAACATCACAGCTCCAAATGACCCCGTCTACTATAATTCCTTGGCTTCCTGAATCTGAAGAGATCAGCTCTTCCTGGGTTTGGGGTGTTTGCATTCTTGAAATCACCTTGGGCTAAGGTCATGTTCCCAGAGAAGCATGCAGTATAGCAGAAATTTGTATGTAAGAGATTTGTTGGAGATTACTCTTAACAGCATCTCTAAAATAATGGAAGAATCAGGAATGGACAAAGTGAGAGGTTGGCCTGCAGTACAATTTTATCAGAGGCCTCACCCAAACCCACAAAGAGCTCTAGAGCTGGAATGGCCCTTCAGAAATGTCCGGGGTAAGCATAAGAGCCTCAGCTTTTATATCTCCTTCCTTGACAGGTCATTAGGCAAAGTATTTCCCAGAGAGGGGAAGTAACTTGGGCAAGAGACCCCCCACTAACAAGGAAATGCCAGAGTAAAATTCAACTACAAAACATCAGCAGCCAATACTCCTAGCAGCTAGGGACCAAAGACCTCAGTCCTGGAAATTACTGCTGGGAAGCTGACCAGAGCATCCACTAAGGTTGACCCTTTGACCCAGTTAGTTCTACTTACACTATGTAGTAAATTCACCCAACCTGGAAAGAACTCCTTCGGAATTTGAGTTGGTCTTTTTTCCTGGGGAAACTTACAAAAGAACAAATTAGAGCAACGAATCCAGCTAGTGTTGTGGCAATAACTGGGGCTCATCTTCTTCATCTACTTACTCACCTCAGAATTCTGTGATCTAAGTAACTTAATTCTTGAAGCAACCCAGACCTTCAACCCTGAAGAATCTGAGCCCTTAGACACTCGGCCCTTTTCAATCCATGGTTACTGCACTTGTACATCTATCATTAAAATTGAGCAGGAGACTATCAAAAAATGCCACAGCGAGTCATCTGAATGCTAAATATGTTCTCTGCTGTTGCAACATGTAACATCACAACTTAATGATCGAGGTTAACTTCCCTGCCAGTATTTTGACTCCCTTCCTTGTCTATTGGTCTTCTAACATAAGAAGTCCAAAGTGATCAGGTGGAAACTATAGCTGACAATTTCAAGGGTTCTTTATGAATCCCCTGATGGGAATGTTCAGTAGCTAAAAATTTCAGGACCAGAAAGCACAAATGACTCAAGTGAATCACTGAAAGTTATCATAAACAGGACTATTTCTACTTCCCAGCTTGGTGGCTGACTTGTGGTAAACACACACTGGAAAACAGTTATCCTCAAAGGGCTTCATCTTCAAGAAAACACATGAGCTAAGCCTCCCATCACTTTATTGGACCAGGGTGTTCTGTGTGTCAAGGTATATTAAAGGGCAAGTGGATCCCAAGATCATGTGCTCACTGTCTATCTCCTTTACTATAAAGTAGACCCTTTGGTCTGGGGTGGTGTGATATAGGCTATTGTGTTGGTAGACCAATCATTGTATAAGCCCCAAGACAGGGATGTCCTACAAACAGAAATATATATTAGAATATGTGCCTTCTCCAGTTAAGATGAACTGTGTTCCCCACCATGACAGAAAGAGTTCACAGTAATCAATCATCTCTCAGGGGGATTAGTGGTCTTCTAAAGAGAAGGTGCTGTACGGGGGGCTCTGTATTGATCCCTGTGGCTAGTATTTGGACATTCAGCAGCAACAGTAGCTAGAGCAACCTCTGTGAGTGGAATCTCATGCTTTCGCATCCATAAAGTCTGTCTCTACATCTGTAGCAATGGCTATTATACTGTGCGCACACTGAGGTGAGGAATGACCCAGGCTAGCTGTCTCTGACTGGCAGGCCATTCTTTCTACATTGCTGTTACTGTCTCTTCTGTAGTAGCTGCTTCTACTGGCCATTAACACAGATGTAAAGACCTTTGTACTCTGTGCCTATTCCACATGTTCAGATCTCCTCGTTCCTGATTCTCCCATCTTTCTTTTTTGCAGCATCTGCTTAAAGAATAAACCACTCACCATTACCCAGGCATCTAGAGATATCTTTACTAGGGGCTATCTCTATTGTCACAGAAGTGCTGAACTCTGTGGGGATTTACCTTCACTGATATCTTCTGGGGCCACAGGTAAGAGGTGAAGCAACATTCTATTTTCAACATGCATGTATGTACTAAGCCAATGTACCCATAAACTGAGCTAAGACCTTTTTCTTCTTCAATTAACTGGTCATAAAAGGTCCTCCAGAGGGCAATACAAGTGAGCTGACGAATCCATCATCTAGCAGAGTAGTGATTGACATGGGGTCCTTCTGGACCTGCTCATAGCTGATCTTCAATACAACACTTCTATCTTTTGGCACATCATTGCTGACCTGTCCTGCCCATGGATCTCTCCCAGCCATGCTAGGGAGCTCTGACCCAGGTTCAGGCAATCTATCTCCACCAAGGCCCAATAGCTTCCAAGAGCTATTTTGGAATGGTATATTGTTCTCTACTACAGATAGCCCTTCAGGGTGGTCCCAAATTTAGATAAAACAGCCAGACACTTTTTACTTCCATATCAACCAGCTAATAAATACAGGTAGAAGATGTGATTCAGAATGAGGCAGTTCCCTTCTGCAAAGGGCAGTTCCTGGGAAGAGACTCAGCTGGAACCATAGGTAGCCACTACTCCCAGAAGTTAAGGTACGTGTGACTCTAAGTTCTACAAGGGGGGTGTACGTGGCACACTACAGAATCCACTACAAATAGCTGGAATCAGACTATTCTCTGCTACAAAAATAGTCTGAGTAAAACCACAATCTAGAATTTACTGCTTGCATTTGGGATAGGAATGAGAAAACAACAGATGTATAATTACCCCCAAATACAAGTTCACTAATTCAAAAAGAAAATGAGTGGGTTTGAAAACCAGTGTTTGATGCATTCCTCAACAATGTCAAATTTCCCCAGTCTAAAGAACCTTTGAGGAATTATCATAGCTAGTAATAAGATGGCCTAAAATGTGGTATTCTGAACTTTATAAACAATCAGTAGAAAAAAATATTATTTTCATAACTACAGGTATTCTTCTACAAGCCTGATCTTGAAATGTATCCTAATGGGTAGGAATTCATACTTAGAGTGTTAGTATCAATACAGATAACTCTAACTTAAAACAAATTCTGTTTCAAAAGTTCATTTGAAACTAAAAACTCTATAGACACAGTGCTATGCCTAGTATTCAGAGCCCTATAGTCAGTCCACTAAAGCCTAATACTGGGGGAAAAATACCAAAAAATAAATAAACCACCATCTAAAATTATATTCCTATAACGAAAATAGTGTCTTCAAAGGAATGTCATAAGGACTTGCAAACAGTAAGAAATAGGGACACATTGTCTGATAAACGATAAGAAATAAAGGAGAGGTAAAGTATAGACAAAATTTTCTCCTCTTTCCTCATCTTATCCTGTCCCCAGTTTTCAGCATAACGATTTTATTTGATTGTTCTTCATGTTCCCTTTAGCACTTTGGGCAGCCTTTACTGACTTTATTTCACTATTTTAATACTGTATTTAAATGCCTGACTTTTTACCTACTTAATAGCCAATATCTTTCTAAGGAACTATATGTATTAAACATATCCTTACTAAAAGAATAAATGAATAAATGAAGACATCAATAAAAAGAGCTCATTACCCTGGAGGAACTACCCTGGTTCTCTTGGCACTTTAAAAATGGCACCTGGAATCTCATCAATGTCTTCCACAGAATAAAAAATTGAAAACTGATAGAGTAAAACATTTTTTCAGAACTACTTACTACGCTGAATTTCTACATGAATATTTTACTTCTCTGACTATATATCAGATGCAAGGAAGGCAGCCAGAGGCTGGAGGGAATCCCCTCTCATTCACCACAAAGTCAGTGATGGTGTAAAACAGTGCAACCCTTGATGCTCAAGGTGAAATCTTGAAAGGACAACCTAAAAAGTCCTCCATGTCACTACATTCATATTTTTTCAAGAAACCTATGGTTCTTGCTCTCTTTTCCCTAAACTCAGCTAGAGTTAGCCTCTCTTTTAAAATCCAAGTAAGTTGCCAGGCATGGTGTCACATGTCTGTAATTCCAAGTATTTGGGAGGCTGAGAAAGGAGGATCACGGTTTGGAAACCAGCCTCAGTAACTTAGCAAGGCCCTCAGCAACTTAGTAAGACCCTGTTTCCAAATAAAAAGTAAAAAATGGTTGGGGGTGTACCTTGGAGGTAAAATACCCTTGGATTCAATCCCTAGCATCACACACACACACACACACACACACACACACACACACACAAAATTCAAATAAGTGTAGTCCAAAATCCTATCCTAGTGCCCCTCCCCCCCTACCCTGGGCTGCTCTAAAGGAAAATCTGCTGTCCTTCCCATCCTCTCTTGAAATTCTTTAGAAAGGGGCATGGCGAGAGGAGCACTATTATTTCTCTAGCTTGTTTCTGGATTCACTTTCCTTGTTCTTGTTGGGTTGAGGATCCTTTCACAATATCCTTCCTATACTTCAATCACTGCTATAGTTTGCATCTAGAATATCCCAAAAGCCCATGTATTAAAACCTTGGTCCCTAGCTTAGCACTATGGGTAGGTGGTAGAATCTTCAGCTGGCAGGGGCTACCAGGGGGTCTTAGGTCATTGGGGATGTGATCTCAAAGGGGATATGGGGACCCCAGCCCCTTTCTGTCTCTTTCCCATGGATGTCCCATCCACAAGGTGAGTGATTTTGCCATGGATCCCCACCACGACCACAATGTGCTGCCTCACTACAGACCCAAAGCACCTCTAAGACTGTGAGTCAAAATAAATCTTTTCTCTTTGTAAGTTGATTGTCTCCATCATTTGTTACAATAACAGAAAGCTAAATAACAAAACCACCAACTCCTTCACTGCCTGAAATTGCAACAAGCTGAAGGTGTGCATAGGTCAGGCATCTCCAGAACCTGGAGGAGACGTAGGAGAGCTATGCAGTAGACTACATTGAAAACTGATTGTGAGCCACCGTATGGTAAGTGCCTGTCAGCACGACCATCCCTATGCTCTTATGCTTCCACTCCGTGGAAACTCTTGGCTTCCTCGGTACAGCTGGGCTCCTTCCCCCCGCCCAGCCCCTGGCAACCTCCAAATTCCTGTTTTATCAATAAAGGCAGTTTGGTTCCTTTTCTCATTCTTATGCTTCCCCAGCCTTTCTCTGAAACTTATCTTTATTTCACAACCAAATAGTTCATCTAGTCCAAAAAGAAGTTCTGCTAGTTCCGTAAAGATTCGGAAGTGACTGTTGTCTGCTGGGATTTGAAGTCACAAATCGTTTCCCTTATACACAAAGACTAGTCAGGTGTAACAGACAGCTCTTAAGGGCCTTCCTATCCCACAAGGTTTCCGGGCGCTCTAAGAATTTCCACAACCGGGGGTGCAGTGGGCAGAGGCCATGTCCAAAATATGCGCCCTCTGCTGGCCACACGCAGAGCTGACAGGTCCTCAAGGCTAGAAGAGCCAGGGGCAGTATCAGGCACCTGTAGTCCCAGATGCTCGGGAGGCTGAGGCAGACATTCGCTTGAGCTCAGGAGTTGAGGCCAAGCGAACAGCAGAGTAAGACTGTGGCTTAATTTAAAAAAAAAAAAAAGTTTCAAAAACCTGGAGGAATCTGATTTGCTTTCACAGGAATTGGTATCAGGAATTGGACACTAGGGCCTGCCATCAGAGAGAGTCATGGGAACACCTCAGAGAGCCAGGGCAACACCCTCTGCTAAAATGGTCCCTGGAGCCCCTGCCTCCCATCCTCCTTGGGGCTAGGTGGGCTGTTCTTTTCTGTATTCAAAGAATGACTCTGAAGCCCCTTTGTTGCTTAAACCAGGAATGTTAATTCCTATTTCTTTTATCTAAAACCCTCTTTAAAGAATGGAGACTTCAAGTTACCAGGCATGGTGTTGCATGCCTGCAATCCCAGTACTTGGGAGGCTAAGAAAAGAGGACTCCAAGTTCAAGGCTAGCCCCAGCAAGCTAGTGAGAGGGATTCTGTTTCAAAGTAAAAAATTAAAAAGGCTCAGGTAGAATGCCCCTTGGTTCAATCGCCAGTACCAAAAAATAAATAAAATAAAATAGTCATTACAAACTCTCAGGCAAGACATTCATCAAAATTTAGGTTAGCCTGTGATGTTTTCTGATCAAGGCAGTGCTTAACTGTTATTGCCAGAAAATGAAACGACTATGAATCCTCTTATATCTAATGCATTCATTTTACACAACAATCCAAGATGCTCTGTTATATAGAATAATGAAATTACCAGTATCAGAGGTGCTCAGCTACTTCTAGGGGAGTCGGTAAATCACTCCCCTAGGAATGGTGCAGAATTAGTATCGTCAATACAGAATGGCAAAGCAAGACCTAAGAACTCCTACCCTCATCACAGCTTGTGTTAAAAGACTGGGGGAGGGTTTGGTTGGATGTGTAAAAGGTTGTTTGGGTTTTTTTCTTTAACTTACTGGTTCCCCAGAATCTGTCACTTCCAGGAAGAGACTAAGTCATGCTGCTCTTTAGACTCCGACCTATTGCAGAGATGAAGCCAGCTGTATACAGAAGGCTGTTTCCTCTGTTAATCTAGTTACCATTCCTCCCATGCCCTTGAATTTCAAAGTGAAACTTATAAATAATCTGATCTTAACATTTAAAAGATGCACTCTCCTTCTGCTCACCAGAAGGTAATGAGCAGTCTAAACGTACTCTGCCTGGGTTTCTTTTCCCTAATTACCCTAAAAATTAAATAAAAAGCTTCTTGCCTCCGTTCTGCTGCTCAATGAAAACATGATAAAACCCAGCAGGTTCTAATAAGCTGATGTGCATGAAGTTTTCCTGGTTGCTCCTTAACACCACATTTACATTCCCTTCTAAACAGCACTAACTTTTCAGCCTCTTTATCTCCATAGAAATCAAATAGCTATAGCTCAAATTCCTGTTACAGAGAGAATTTTTTCTATTAGGAAAAGATTGTCTCACATTTGGAGGCCAGGAGTTTTTTGTTTTATTTCTTTAATGTGAGTTTGGAGGAGGGGGCAGGGGGGGTTAAATTACAGTACTATTTAAGCCATAATATTTAATTCCTAACTTTGTCCTTTATAGCCTATTACCTCAGCTGCCATCTCTCTCTCTCTCTCTCTCTCTCTCTCTCTCTCTCTCTCTCTCTCTCTCTCTCTCTCTCCCTTCCCCTCATTTTCTGCTGAAAATTGATCTCATTGTTCTTGTCTGAATAAAAAGGTCCAGGCTTGGGGCATTTCAATTGGCTTCAACTCAAGAATAAAGGATCCTTTTTAAAGTGAAAATCATGGGGTTTTTTTGCCAATTCAAATCACATTACTCATTTTCTCTCCCAGGCCAGGCAGGAAAGCCAGGGGCTTTAGGATCCCTTTAGGATCCCTGCATAGGGCTGAGAGGTTTGCAAATCTGCTACTTCACTGCCAGTCTCCCTGGCTGCATGACCTGGGGGGACCCCCAGAAAACTACTCAGATGGGTCTTGAATTGATAGCATTACTCATATCCATGTAGTGTTCCAAATAGGCAATGTTGGCACTTTTTTTTTTTTTTTTTTCGGTACTGGGATTGAACTCAGGGGTATTCTACCTCCGAGCTACACCCCCAGCCCTATTTTTTATTCTTTATTCTGAAACAGGGTCTCACTAAGTTGTGGAGTGCCTCAATAGGTAGGTAAGGCTGGCTGTGAACCCGGATCCTCCAGTCTCAGCCTCCCAAATGCTGGGATTACAAGCGTGAGCCACCACTTTTTTTTTTTTTTTTTTTTACAGTACCGGGGATTAAACCCAGGGGCATTTTACCTCTGAGCTGCACCCCCAGCCCTATTTTTTATTCTTTTAATTTGAAATAGAGTCTCACTAAGTTGTGGAGGGCTTCACTAAGTGGCTAAGGCTGGCCACGAATCTGCTATCCTCCTGTCTCAGCCTCCCAAATGCTGGGATTACAAGCGTGTGCCACCACGCCAGGCTGGCACTTTATTTTTTGTATGATGGTGAGCCACTTAAACAGAAACACTGCTATTTGTCTTCAAACAATAAGGGAAAATGAACAATGGAGCTTATTTGGAAAGTAAGGCATTCAAAGCACCTCAGAATAAATTGGAGTCTTTCGAGCACTGTTTCTGGAATCCCACTGGAGGAAAATAGCACATCTGAGACATTGCTACTACAAAGGTTCCAGTGTTTCCTCCAATCGCAATCCCCTCTCTTCAACCCGTGCCTCTCATCACAATCCCAAGCCTTTATGAACTTCCAAATGGGCCCTGCATGTTTCGATTTCTATACTTTAATCAGGCAGTGAGCTAGCAAGAATTTAGAGAATGCAAAGTGGCCATTTCAATTAGCAATGGGCAAAACAAATGCAGAAAGAGGATAACAAACTGGGACTCCTGGTGCAAAGTGGACAGGAGTTTGCTGTTCTATTCTTACAACATTTCTGCAAATGTAAAATTATTTCAAAATAAAATATTATTACAAAAATAGCATCATATTCATAGTGTATGATAAAACTTTGAGCTCAACAAGAATCTAACAAAGTGGCTATGTGTAAAGGTCAACCCCATGAAGGGAAAAAATATTCAAGATTGTGGTAAAGAAAAAAAATCACCCCCGAGTTAAGGTGTGTAAGCAGATTAAAGGTTTTACTATAGAAATTTATTCTCTGCCTTAGTTTATGAGTCTAGTTTCAAGGCAACAGCCACAGAGAAATTGTTGCTGAGAAGTTTTGTTTGTGAATGTCGAAGCGTATCCTAAAGGACCATCCATATATTTCTGAACACTTTTTTCTGTCAGTCACAAAGCTCCCCAAGAGAGTCCTCAATCTTTATATTAGCATCAGGCAAACACAATCCAGGGACAAATTAAAACACAGTAAGCATAAAACATGGCCTTGAGGCAGATTAAAATGAGCAAGGTATTCAACAACATCACACTGAGATGGCAAAGTTTAATCAATAATGATAATGAGTCTCTTATCAGCAAAATTATTCACAAAGGTGGAGGGGCTGGGGAGGCAGTCCTGAAGTGAGAGAAAGCAAAATTCTGTGGTTAGGTGATGTTACATACCAGATCACCCAGGTGAGAAACACATGTGCTCCTTGTGAGACACGACAGGACAAAGGGGTTAGCTTCAAAATTGTTAAAGGAAATGGCAAACCAGCTTCTGGCTTCTTTGCATTCCTCATATGGAACTGGCATGAGTGAAAACTCCTGTTTTCAATACCCGAAATCTTTTCAGTTCTTCCAGTTTAAATCACCAATCCTTTCTGAAGTTTTTCCCTAACTAAATAAATCAATTGCAAGAAAGAGACCGACTATTTTTTCAACTGCAAGGCACCCCTTTGGGACATGATAGAATTTGCTGTTCCACATGGCAACTTTCAGGGCAAAGCCTTATGGGGACATGTTCCAAATAGGTAATACTGAAGGCAATTTGGGCGTTTTTTCCTAGCATGCTCCTGGGATAAATATCTCTTAAAACTCAAAATGTGGACCCCAAATAACATGTAGATAGAAGAAATCTAAGAATTATTACAATTCTTCTCTTAACTGTACCTGAGATACAACTGGCAAAGTAATGGATAATTTTTGTTTTCACAGTACATTTTTTAGCAGACCAAATAACCAAAACCTGAAAAGAAAAATACATATCCCTGCAGAGACTCAATAGATTGCCTTGTAACAAACTCATGACTTCTATGGAGGGTCAGTGGAATGCAGCAGGATTTCAGAGCATGGGTTGAATCTGGCCTCTGCTGCCTACTGCCTACATAACCTTGGTCAAGCCACGTAACTGTCCGTGCTTCCATTTCTTCATATTTAAAGAGCAACAAGAGGACTGCCATGGTTTTGGCTGTTGAATGTCCTCCAAAGGCCCATATGTTAAGGGCTTGGTGCCCAGGTTGGTGCTACTGAGAGGTGGTGGAACTTTAAGAGGTGGGACCTAGTGAAAGGTCTTCAGGTGATTAGCGGCATGCCCTTGAAGAGGACGGAGGGACCCTAACCTCTCCTCCTCTCATTTTCTCCCTAGTCATGACTTTGTTTCTCCACACACTCCCATCATGGTGTGCTGCCCCACCACAGGCCCAAAGGCAATAGGATCAACTAATCACATGGATTGAAACCTCCAAAATAAACCATTTCTCTTTACAAGAGTGATGGAGAGCTGACTAAAGCAAGTATGTAGCTCATTGAGTTGTAAGATTAATGGGTCTAAGCTACAGAAAGCTCCTGGAATTGATAGAAGGTGTCTCCTTTCATTGGGCTCATTCCATGTCTATCACAATGTTGCATAATTGTTATCTATTAGGAGAATCTTAAGTTAAACTCTTTACAGTTTGAATAATTAGATATTGCTGTTTAAACCAATCAAAACCTAACTCTTTTTAGAACTATGGTGAATTAGATTAAAAATCTTCCATCTTTATAATGCATGATCTGAAACAAGTTTATTCATAAAACACAAATAGATAATAAGCATAAGTAATAAATTCTATTTAGTGCTATGCAGAGAGTAATTGCAGGAGGTAAGATTGGTGCAAGAATACCATTCAGAAAGTGATTGTAATATTGTCCAAGTAAGAGAGAAGCCTGGTTTGAACCACCTTAGTGGCAGTTTAGATGGTATAAAGTATTGAGATTCACACTATATTTGGAGGACTGGTTGATGAGTTGGCTAACACACACACACACACACACACACACACACACACACACACACAGCAGTCAGGATAATCCTTAAGTGTTTGACCTGAACAACCAGATGTATGTTGTTGCCATGAAGGAAGACAGAAGAACCTAGGAGAGAAGCAGGCTTGAGCAGAGAGAATTCCAAAGGTCCATTTATGACATGTTAAATTGAAAAAGTCTGATCCAGCATCTAAGTAGAGAATCAGGTAGAGAGTTAAACATATAAATCAGAAAGAGCAAGGCAGAGCGAGGTCAGGGGTCAACATAAAACTTAGGAGTTTCCAATATTTAATGATCTTCCAACATTTAATGAGATAATGATCAAAAAGAGAAGAGGCTCAAGACCCAGGCACTCACAGAATCCATCCAGAATTTAGAGGTTCCCAGAAAAGCAAGCCAAAAAATCTGTTAAGAAATAGCCAAGGAAGTAGACAAAAGAGAAGGAGAATGTGTTGCCACAGACCTGGAACAAGAAAGTTTCCAGAAGCAGAAACATTCTAGCTTTGGAAACCAAACCAAGAAGCCTCATCTTTAAAGCAAAGATAATATTGTTCCCCCATCCTAATTTTTTTTTTTTTTTTTTCGGTACTGGGGATTAAACTCAGGGGCATTCTACCTCTGAGCTACACTCCCAGCCCTACTTTTATTCTTTATTTTGAAACCAAGTCTCACTAAGTTGCGGAGGGCCTCACTAGGTAGGTGAGGCTGGCCGAGAACCCGGATCCTCTGGTCTCAGCCTCCCAAATGCTGGGATTACAAGCATGCACCACCACACCCGGCCCCCATCCTAATTTTGAAACAGGGAACTATGTGTCTTACACATTGAAATAGTTCATTGTCTCTTAAAAGCATGTTGGAGGTAGGAAGGGAGGAAGGGAGGAAGGGAGGGGTTATAACCAGTTCACCATTATGCAGTGAAGATTAATATAATAGAATCCCACTGGAGGAGGTATTTTTTCACTATCAACACATAAGCTGAAAGTTTTGAAGTGTAAGCCTTGCTGGCCCAAAGCCACTGTGAGGTGTGTCTGGTATGAAGAGGAGCCAGTAACTTGAAACTCAAATTCCCCTGCAGCAAATGAGGCTGTTTCCCTTCTGCTGCCTGTTTCAGTGATTTCCAGCAGCTTTCAAAACCATTTAGGAGCCCAGGGTAGCCACCAGCTTCACAGATCACTGCCAACAGTTGAGCAATTCTGTTTGAATCGGGCACAGAGGAAGACTAGGCAAAAAAAAAAAAAATCCATTCTCTTTATTCTGCATTTCCAGCACAATTTTTCTTATGGAAATATGCAGAATTTAGTTTTGTTTAGAAAGATAAAGGCCAGTCAGGATTTGCAATCGAAAGAAGTCACTTGCAAACACCAGGGCACTGAAGCCGGCTTAATATATGCTACAGACTTCAGAGCTTTTCAGCCTTATCTCTTTCCATTAGTCTGCCCTTCTTAACGAGAGACCCCCTAACATTATTCGCTCTGTGGCTTAAACTGTGTTTCTGTAAGAAACATTCTATCCTGAGGCCCTGGGTTTGTGCACTGAAGAGAGATTTAGCAGGCTGGATAGGTGCACCACTGTCCACAAGAGGATTAATGGCATTTACTTAGCCTTTATGTAGCACTTATATCCATGTTTATTGGCCATTCTGACAGGATCCCTGGGAGGTAGGGGATCACTGTTATCTGCAGAGTTTAGTAAGGGGAAACAACTTGCTTGGAATTACACAATAAAAAAAGACGCTGAAATCTGACTATGGCTCCCAGACTGTGTAGGCTGGGAGACTCATAGTTTAATTACGAGCAATTCATCAACAGGAATCTAAGTAGCTGTAGCAAGGAGGAGTGAGGAAGTCCAAATTCACACCAAAAGTAAAATTCCCGCCACCCTCCACCCCCAATGTATTTCCCAAAGGGATTTCTTCTCAGATACAAGAGATTATACGTGGCTGTGCCTACTGTGGAGCAGAAGGTGCGAGGGCCGGCCATTCTCTCCACACCCGCTGCCGGCCTTCTCTGCCAGCCCCTGTACTTCAGAAAGGCAGCAGGCATAAGCAACAGCCTCTGCTTTGTTCTCTGGTCACTCTACTTAACCCTCCCTTCTTCCTCCAGACACAAACACACACTCACACTCTGTGGCCAATACCACATCACAGTCTAATTTAGAGATTGTTTATAGCCATGTGTCTCTGAGAGCCGCCATCAGTTTGGTTTCTTCTAATTTGGTTTCTCCTGCTCTGCACATATGGCAAGCTGTGCTTTTTCAGGCATCCTTTTCCCTGGGATGCTTTTTATTCCCTTAGCTCTTGAATAGTATCAATAGAATTTATTATCCCACAAGTGCATTTGGATTCATTCAAGTAGGATTTTGGAACCAATGTGGCTTAATAGGAAGGCAGCCACATGAGGCAGTTCTGTTTTAATGGTAAGACTGTGGATTTAGGAGTTGAGGAAGCAAGAGTTCAAATCTTTGCTTCAGCATATACTGGCTCTGTGATCCTGATGAACTACTGAATGTCCCTGAGCTACAGCTGCCTCAGTGGTAGATCTGGATGATGATAATGCACTTCATGACAAAGCCATGAGGAAATAATAATATGTAATATAGAGAGAGCTTGGCATAGATGAGGTACCCAATAAATGAAAGCAATTGCTGTTTTTAACACATTTCTTGGGTTCTACGAGTTCCAGTCTCTTGTAAATGTGAATTATGGGGAGTGGATGAGGTAATATGTGCGAAGTACCACATGTGGCTATAACACAGTGTAGATAAGCAATAAATGTTATTTTCCCCCACAGAGAGCAGCATTTCAGTGATATTCAAAACCATCATAATTCTATTTTACAAACAAGGAAATGAAGGTTAATTCTCAATTATCTAAGATGGCCTAGTTACCATATGTTCTTAAGTAAGTCTCCTTTCCTAACCAACAAAATCCCAGGGCTCTTTGTTCATTAAAGAAATACCTTTGAAGTTGGTGGTACATGCCCATACATGGGAGGCTGAGACAGGAGGATCGCAGGTTCAAGGCAACTTAGCATGACCCTCAGCAATCTGTTTCAAAATAAAAAATAAGAATGGTAAGGATTTAGTTTGGAGGCCAATCCTTAGTTCCAAAAAAGAGAGAAAAGAAAATTACTTTTGATTTGATTTGCCCTAATTCTACAGATAACTGAGGTTGGCTTGCAACCCTTGTAGACTCTTAGGCCCAAGGTCACAGGGGTAAAAGATGAACATGTCCAAAATGGGAGAGATTTCTTGACCAGCCAAGACTCCTTGTCTATTAGAGAATCTAGGAGCAAGACTAAGCAGTAAACCAGTCCAGTTTTTTCGCCCACTGTGTTATGTGTTGACATAGGTGTCTATCAACAGATGAATGGATTATAAAATTATGGGATATAGACAGTGGAATTCCACTCAGCAATAAAGAAACAAAATTATGGCATTTGCAGGAAAATGGATGGACCTGGAGAACCTTAGGTTAAGTGAGACTAACCAGTCACAGAAAGTGAAGGGTCATATATTTTCTCCTATGCAGAAGCTTGGGAGTGATCAGGACACCAGAGGGACTCCTGATAATAGAGGAGAAACTCCCGTGAAGCAAGGGAGGTGGTTTGGGGGAGAGAGGAAGGAGAACTAAAGAAGGAATCACTTCCATGGACATGGTGTACATATGTGAGGATACCAATGCCAATCTCAGTACCCTGTATTCAGAAGGGGGAGTGGGGAGGGAGCTGGGAGAAAACTCACCAAGTGCTGTGTGCATGTAAGTCACTATCACGCTGAACTACATTATGATGTAAGACTATAGTGCACCAATAAAAGTATAAAAAAAGATTTAAAGAAAATGAATTACCTTTGATTTGGAAGCACAATAAGACTTGTAGCTAAGATATTAAATGAATAATAAATAATAACTAACACATAATTACTATATATTATGTACCAAAAAATATAGATTTAAATGTATGGAATCCTCAAAGAAAAAAAAAATCCTATTGTTTTAAAGCCCTAGAAGCTATGGTGTAGAGCTCTGTCATTGACCTTTGTCTCCTGGCATAACCACAGTCTTCCTAGTTCCTGTTGGTAAACCAAAATCTGTGGACAAGGTGATTGCAGCAGTTATTCTTGCATGTAGCACAACATGTGGTTTTGCTAGAGATGGAGGTTTGGACATGTGTCCTGGCACAAGTCAGCAGTACTGATGTCCCCTGTTCTGCTTGATCTGCCTCAAGCACCTTATCCAAAAGGAGCCATCACTCTCAGAAAATATGGTCCATTTGAAAATCCAAAGGAAAGATATTTTAAATACTTGTGCAATTGAGAGAGAAAATGCCTGCCTGGAGCCAGATTATGGCAGGAAGAGGCTCAGTGGTTTGCTGTGATTTTTTTTCCTACATACATCCATCTCAGCCTGCCACACTTTCACTCTTATAACCCCAGTCCTCTTCAGCCAAAAATAAATCATGCATTCAGGTAGGCACATACAACCCCCGGCCCCAACACACACACACACACACACACACACACACACACACACACACACACACACACACACTAAGAGGGAAGCATGAAGCATGGTTCTGACTCCTCTTGGCATAAATTTTTGGGCTTAGTTTCATCAAGCTAACCCTCTAGGTCATTTCAATTCTTCTAGGCCTGAAATAATTATTGTACCAGTTTCAGCCATTCCCCCACCTCTCCCTCTCCCCACTTCCTGCCCTCGCTACATCATTGTAAAATTCTCTAAAGAGAATATAACTTGTGTTTTGTGAACATTGGATAATTTTTTTCATCACCATAGGATCATATGATCAGAGGTTCAGAGCTGATCTCTTTGTTGGTCACAGCAAAAGAAAGCCCACCCTGCTGTGGAATAGTTACTCACAACTGTATGCCCTCTTCCTACCTCCAGTTTGGATCTCTCTGAACTCCCTGTTGTGACTAAGCTCATAATTGGGATAGCATCCAAGAAATAAAATGTGACTCTGTAATTTTATCTGTATCCATCCAAATCATACTGAAATGGCTGCTGGGGCCTTTGGCCTCTTACTAACTGCTTGCTTTTATTTATGCCAAAAGAAAATGATTATGCTTTGGGTTAATATAATCACTTGCAGGCCGTAAGAATCCCCAAGCTTATAAAGGGTAAGTGGCTAATGTATACAGAAATGTAGTGATTGGAAGACACTGTCTATTAAAGTCCTTCAATTACTGAGTTTTTCAACAGCAGGATTTTAAAGGTTGCAAAAAATAAAGAGAGGGAATTCATATGAATTAGATGGTTATGAAAAATTCACTAGCCAATTACTTCATCTCATCATCACCATATCAAAGTTGTCTTTAAAGACCTAAGCATGCAGCTGCCTCTAAGATAAAGAACAGCATAAATAGTTTGTTTTATTGTTTTTCTTTGCTGGGCTGATTTCTTAGATATTTTTGTTTCTAATTTACACTGAATGTATTCATTCATCAACCAATACTTATTAGCATGTATTATTACCTGCTAAAAGATGAAACTAATGACAAGCTAAGCATTACCCCTGCCCTCACAGAGTTTATGGTCAAGCCAAAGTCACATAAAAGTAAGCTTTTACAATATAGCATAATATCCATATGAAAGTTGAGTTACAAAGTATTATAAAAACTAAAAGAGAGTCAATCATCTCCAGTGACTTGGGGAACTCACTGAAACACATCAAGGAAGCAACTTATCAGACAAAACCTGAAGGGTCTTCAGAAACTAGACAGACACAGTTAGTGTCCTGGAGCAGATGAAGGTTGAAAAAATATGTTCAAGACAAACAGTAGAGGTATGGTCAGGTGTATTTAGGAAATCAAGAAATAGCAGGCTGCGGCAGCATAAAATGGCAGAGGGCTTAATGTGGCAAGAAAGCTCTCTTTTATAATAAAGTCATGCCTGTAATAACAATTTATTCCCATGGTAATAGTATTAATCCACTCATGAGAGCAGAGTCCCCTATGACCTTATTACCTCCTCAAGATCCCACCACCCAGTACTGTCACAATTGTGATTAAATTTCAACAAAGTTTTAAAGAGGACATTCAGACCATTGGAAACAGCACAAGTCCAATGACTGCTTACCACAAATATAGAGATCAGTTCATAGGATTTCATAGAATGGAACAATGAGTGTGGTCTCGACTCAGGTAGGGATGGTGAGAATAAGATTCTGCTAAAATTTCAAGATAAAAGATAGGACTCGACTAATGACTAGACATAAAGGGAGATTCTAAAAAGTATGTTTTTAATGTAGTATGTATGCACAATGGAAGATTATTCAGCCATTTAAAAAATGAAATCCCATCATTTGCAGGAATGTGGATAGAACATTATGTTAAGTAAAATGAGCCAGGTGCAGAGACAGATACTGCATGTTCTCATTCATCTGTAGAAGCTAAAAATGTTGATCACATAGAAGTAGAGTAGAATAGAGATCACTAGAGGCTGGGAACAGTAGAGGAAAAGGAGATAGAGGTTGGACAAGAGGTATCAAAATACCTATTGGGGTAATTAGTCTAATGCTGTATGGTAGAATAGAGTAACTATAGTCTACAACAATTTATTATACATTTCAAAATAATTACATGAGAAAAGTTTAAAGTTTCCCAACACATAGAAATGATAGTTGAGGAGATAGAAATTCTAATTACCCAGATTTGATCAATACACACTATGTAAATGTATTAAATTATAATGTTGTACCCATGAATAAGTACAAATAATATGTTAACTTAAAATCCTTAACATTTTTAAAGAAGTATATATTTTTAAATAAAGACTTTACTATTTGTTAGCTTTTTGTTGCTGCAATGAATATCTGAGACAATCAACTTATTAAAAATACATCATCTTAGCTGGGCGTGGTGGTGCATGCTTGTAATCCCAGCATTTGAGAGGCTGAGACTGGAGGATCCGGGTTCCCGGCTAGCTTCAGCTAACTAGTGAGGCACACTCCGCAACTTAGTGAGACCCTGTTTCAAAATAAAGACTAAAAAATAGGGCTGGGGGTATAGCTCGGAGGTCGAATGCCCCTGAGTTCAATCCCCAGTACTGCAAAAAAAAAAAAAAAAAAAAAAAAAATCATCTTGGCTCATAGTTATGGAGGTTTTATTTCATGGTCAGTTGGCCCCATTGGTTTTGGGTTATGCTGAGGCAACACAAGATGTTGGGAGTGCATGGCAGAGTATGCCTTCACCTCATGGCCAGGAAGCCAAAAGAGAGAAAGGGTTGGATTTCTACTCTCCCTTTCAAGGTACTCCTGAATAACCTAGGACCTCCCACAAGGCCCCACCTCCTCAAAGCTGCACCACCTCCCAATGGCGCCAGGGCTGGGCACTAACTCCCTAACACATGGCCCTTTGGAGCATGTTCTAGATCTAAACAATAGCAACCAGCAATATAGCTGAGACCTCACAGTCTTTTGTGTTTTTTATTTTATTTTTATTTATTTATTTATTTATTTATTTATTTATTTATTTATTTATTGGTGGTACTGGGGATGGCACCTGGAGGCATTCTACCTCCGAGATACAGCTCCAGTCCTATTTTTTTTTTATTCTTTATTTTGAAACAGGGTCTCACTAAGTTGCAGAGGGCCTCACTAAGCAGCTGAAGCTGGACGCGAACCCGGATCCTCCAGTTTCAGCCTCCCAAAATGCTGGGATTACAAGCATGCGCCACCACACCCAGCCTCTATTGTGTTTTTTAAATATGTTTATTCAGCTTAAGGTCTATCAGCACCATCAGTAGTGCCATATTATCTCAGTAAAGACTGTAAGCCCCAGGTTGTAAATACAAAATAATAAAGCAAGCCATTCTTGTTGTCTTTGTCTTCTTTGTTCCCTTCTGTGCCTCTTCTCTCTGGAGCTTCTGACTTAGAGCTCTGACACCAATTCCTGACTTCTACACTGGTTCTCCAGCTGTCTTGTCCTGAAAAAACCCAGATTCTTCTATTCTACTAACACACAGTCCAAAGATGTCTTTCCTCCACCAGCTGCCTGGTGACAAGGAGGTGATAATGCTACTTACACCAGTGTTTTAAGATCTGGTCACTGACTGACAAGAGTCACTTTGATCTTATCCTCCATTTACTTATCTGCAAAAGTTGAATAGACTGGAGTAAATCAGAGGTCACAAATTGAAATGCCTAGCAGAAGGGTTCAGTATGTAATGGGATGAGTGAACCAAAGGAACAAGTTGGATCTTAGGAGAGCATGGCTTGTGAAACAGGATGTAAAGAGCTTCTGCCCAATGTAAATAGCTCTCCAATTGAGTCAATGTTCAGCTTCAGTCTTGAAGCCCAGATTCAGTTTCAACAAACTACTGAGATACAGGCTCAGTATGGCCAAATCTCCCAGTTTTTTCAAGAGAATTTGGAAATGCAGATTTGTGTGTGTGTGTGTGTGTGTGTGTGTGTGTGTGTGTGTGTGTGCTGGTAGTTGATTCCAGAGGAATTCTACCTCCAAGCTATCCCTCAGCCATATTTTATTTTGAAACAAGGTCTCACTAAGTTACAGAGGACCTCACTAAGCTGCTGAGGCCTGTTGCGAACCTGCAATCATCCTGTCTCAGCCTCCCAAATACTGGAATTAGAAGCATGTACCACCACTCCCAGCAAAATGCAGGATTTTTTTTAACATAAATATCCAATTTCAAAATGTTGATGCCATAACAAATTCAAACTTTAGTTTTTGAGCCAGCACTGTATAAGCCAAAGAAAGCACATCTGCTGGCCAAATTTGGCCTTCAAACTACTGGTTGGCGTCCTGGCATAGCAGACAATCTCTGAGGCCTTTTCTGGACCTTTAACAGTGGGAAACGTCTTAGATTCCTTCACCTTCAGAAATTAATCTCTGAAATTGTAAGAGGCTTGGGTTGTAGTTCAGTAGTAGAGCATGAGCCCCTGGGCTCTATCCTCAGCACTATATATAATATGTATAGAATTCTTGGCTCTGGGCATACCAGAAATAAACATAAATTTGCATCAATAGGTTTCTGAGCATGTCCTTCAAATTTAAGCACATAAATATTTTATCAGTATATTATTATACCTCATTCTTCTTTACCTTATAACACAACAAGGTTCGAAGCTGTTCAACAATAGTGAAAGACTCCCAGAATAAATTAATCACTTTTTTTTCTTGACCAAAATTTGAATAGTGTCTAACCATATTAAAAAATTAATGTCAACAGGCATGGTGGTACACACTTATAATCCCAGTACTTGGGAGGCTGAGACAGGAGGATTGCAGGTTCAAGATCGGACTGAGCAATTTAATAACTCTGAGCAATCTAGCAAGACACTATTTCAAAACAAAAAAAGTAAAAAGGGCTGCGGGTGTGGCTCAGAGGTAGAACAATCCTGGGTTCACTCCCTAGTACCACAAAAAATAATAATAATAATAATTAATTAATGCCACTTAGGATAGTGTTGTAAAAAATGGTATGCAAACATATTTTTTCTCAATTAAAAAATTTGAGAATAATAAAGAATTCTAGTTCTTAAAAATAATACCATGCATTGTGCCTCACCAGTATCTGTATTTGCTGGATAATTCTGCACTGGGCCAGCATGGCTAATCTCTGTGCTCAGCTGGTGCCTGGCTGAGGCTGGACAGCCTGTGGTGACCTTGCTTTTGTGCCTGTGTGGGCAGTCTGTTTGTCTAGGGAGTCTCCTGTGAGATGGAATCCTCCAGTAGGCTTCCCCACATAGTAGTCTCTGGGTTCCACAAAAGAGAAAGACTGGGCAAACCACTTGGCCTGTCCATGTTACACACTCAGCCCTTCCAAACACCAAAATTTGTGACTTTTAATCAACATCAAGAACTTCCTAAGTCTCTGATTACATCACATTTGATAATGTACCATTGGTCTGGCTTTTTAAAATTTAAAAAAAAATTTTTTTAATTGGAAAAGTTTATTTTTGAAAAGCTACTATAAATATTATACTAATTATTTTTAATACTTTTATTCGCATTATAGTCTCACATCATAATGAAATTCATAGTTATAGTGACCATCACTTCCATGGATATCATGTACATATGTGAAAATACCAATGTCAATCTCAATATCCTGTATGAGGAAGGGGGCAGTGGGGAGGCAGCCAGGGGAAGCCCACCAAGTGCTGAATGCATGTTGGTGTGGCTTTGAATGTCTTCTCTGCTCCAGACATCTGCCCCCAACCACCCAAGTTTGTTGACAGCAAGAAAAGCCTCTCTGTCCCAATTTGGGAAGTGTGCAATTTTGTGAGGCCAGCCCTGCTGAAGAACAGTTCATTCTCATTTTGGTCTCTTCCGAAGCCGCCTGTGTTTTCTATGAGGCACTGAATACGTGTTTTGGTCTGTTTTGTTCTTCTGTAACAGAATACCAGAAATAATTTATAATGAAGAGACATGTATTGGTTCATGGCTGGGAAGTACAAAACCAGAGGGTTGGCATCGACCTGGGGCCTCCTTTCTATGTCATCCTGTGGCAAAAGGGCAGAGAGGTGACAGCAAGCAAGAGATAGTCAACATTAGTGCATTTAGGAGGGTGGAGTGCTCATGCCCGCACTCCTCCCGTTAAGACCCACCTCCCAACACCACTGCAATGCAGGTTAAGTTTCCAACGCATGCTTTTTGGAAGACATATTGAAGTCAAAGAAGTAAGAGTGCCTCTTCTCTGTATTTTAAGTAGGCACAGGTCTTTGTTTTGTTCAGAAACCTTCTCAATTTACCTGAGATTTTAAGTTTCATGGCTGGTCCTGTTGGAGATCCCAAGAGCTGTGTATGGAACAGAGTCCCTTTTGAAATATTTAGGTACCACCTAATACCAACTTCTGTCCCTCCTGATGCTTCCCTTTGATTTTCTCATAGCTCCTTTCATTTTATAGGCAGAATTTTTTTTTAAATCATGTTCTCTGTCTTCTTCTGCTCTATGGCTTAAATGCTATAATTACTCTTCTCAGCATTCGCTCAATATCTTTCAAGTGAGCTCCTAAAGAAGATCTAATCTGCTTTGGGTCAGTAAAAGGTCTAAAAGTCAAGCTCAGATCTTCAATTTTATGACTCTTCAAGAAGTCAAACAAATCTTCATGAAGACTCTCTCCATAAGAGGCTGTCTAGTAATGAGAAAGATTAAAGTTAAAATTTTTAAATAAGCCATTCATTGCTTTTATCTTGGCATACATTGAAGGAGTGTTTAACTACATTAAAATTTAATGTAATTTGGGTGAAACTATATGCAAATTAATTTTATCCACTTACGAAGTTTGAGAATAATAATGCAAGGTGTTTTCTAGCACCTATAAAAGACTTGAATGACTTTGAATTGACATGCACCCTTAATTCAGATAGTGTGCATATAACATTCTGAAAAACCCTTAGAAAATAAAGACATTAGCACAGTCACTACTTTGCATGGTATGCTGTTTATTCTATTTTACAACTTGTTCAAAATACTCTCTTGGGATAGCTGAGTGGTTTTAAAAAGAATATTTACTCTTTAAGGAAGGGAATGAATTCAGCATATTATTTTTATAAACTATACAACTAAGGTTATTTAAATATTAGTTCTTATAAAAGTATAGATAGAGCTAATGAGCTAGAAACTTAGTGATAAATTCCTAAACTACACATGATGTAATAGTTCATCTGTATTGTCAACTTGTCTGGGCTATTAGACATCTAAGACTATGTGACTTCAGGTGTGTTGATGAGATGATTGGCATGTGGAACAGCCTTTGAGAGGGAAGTCCCACCCTAAATATAGACATCCCTGTTTACTCTTATTCTGAGACGCCAGTTCTTGGACTGCTCAATCAGCTGCTGGTTCCTTTGGCTCTCTGCATGTAGGCAGCCACTTGGGACTACACCACTCCTGACTGTAAGCTGACTTGATAAGCCCCCTTTTATAATATACATATCCTGTGAGTTCTGTTACTCTAGAGAACCTTGACTAATATACCAGCTTAGGTTAGGGATCTTGGCAGGAAACAGCATGCTCAATTTTATTAAGAAGTATTTAAGCCTGGATTGGTGGCACACACCTGTCATCCCAGTACTTGGAAGGCTGAGACAGGAGTATCTCGGGTTGGAGGATAGCCTCAGCAAGTAGTGAGACTCTCATCAACCTAGGGAGACCCTGTTTCAAAAATAAAAATAAAATAGGGCTGGGGGTGTGGCTCGGAGGTAGAATGCCTCTGAGTTCAATCCCCAGTACCGCAAAAAAATAAAATAAAATACAATTGAGCTAATACATGCTAAGAGCTTAGCATAGTTTCAGACACACATGGAACCTAAGAAACAAAAAATAATATTGAATTATTCTTGTCACTTTCCAAAAATTAGTACAAGTTATGAACTTCCCATTGAGCCTAATTCCAATGCGCTTGTTGGAAAAACTCATTGTAAGCTTTTTCTTTTTAAAATGAACTGCAGAGATCTTCTCTTATTGGAACTATCCTTCCCCTAGTAATAGAGCAAAGTAATCATTCCCACAGGACTGCCACCACCCATTCTTCCTTTTAGTTAGAGTAGCCCTGGAATTTACTCAGGCTTGGTATTTGGTGAAGGACTGTATTTTCCAGCCTCCAGTGTGATTAAGTGCAGCCCTGTGAGTGCATCCCTGCCAGTGAGGGAAGGTACTCAGGCTTTCCTCAAACATGGTCACCTGCCCACCTCTGGTGAGCCCTTTCCAATAAGGACTGCCACCAGATCCTTGTTTCCATGATTATAAACTGCCATGACCACACTCCTTTTTGTTGTTGTTCTTGTTTTTATGCAAATCTTGAACTGCCCTGACCACATTCCTTCCTTTGTTTCTATGAAAAGCATTCCATCCCCTTCAGCCTTCTTACTTTCTTCCCCAACATATCTCTCTGGGCCCCAATTTTACACACACCTTCCTAGTCTAGCTGCACATCTACAGTCTCCCTGCTTTGTTGTCTGCCCCTGATATTCTGACTGTATGTAGACACTGATAACCATAATTCAGTCTTGTTGTTTGGAGATTTCCTTTGCCAGCTTAATCATTCCATCATCGTGTGTGTGTGTGTGTGTGTGTGTGTGTGTGTGTGTGTGTGGTGGTTTTGAACCAGGGGCATTCTACCTCTGAAGGACACCACCAGCCCTATTTTATTTGGAAACAGGGTCTCACTAGGTTGTTGAGAACCTCACTAAGTTGCTGAGACTGGCTTCAAACCTGAAATCCTCCTGTCTCAGCCTCCCAACTACTGGGTTTACGGGTGTGTACCACCATGCCCAGCTCAGTTTGTCATTTTCAAATTCAGCCTCATACAAAGTTTCAGGACATGGGAAAAATGCCAATAAAATTTTTGCCAGAATGTAACACATGTCCTCTACTCCACTTCCCTGTGAAGTCCTCCTTACCCTCTGAGCACAGTCTCTACCATTTGTCTTTCTATCTCCATTTTGGGCCCTTCCAACTTCCTCTCACAGTTCAGTTCCAAAGACTCACAAAACAAATAGTCAGGCTTTGATACAACAGTGAACCACTACAACTTAGAGAAAGATATATTTGCTCACAGTTCTGGAGATTTCAGTGGTTCAGTCCACATTAGGCCAGATGAGGTTTGAGGAGCTCAAGGCTTGATGTAGGGAGCAAAAAGAGAAAAGTGCAAGGGCTGTACTCTCACATCATGAAGGCCAGAAGCAAAAAAGAAATCAGGGGGAGGAGGGGCATTATATAATCCCAAGGCCACACCCCCAGGGGCCCTCCTCAGTAGCCAAGCCCTGCTCCAACTTGGCTGCCATGCGTACATGAGAAATATAGGAATACTCCAAATCCAAACCATAAATAGATGATCATACAAACAGCTTTATCAGTTCAACCAGCTTGATGTGTTCACCATAATTTGCAAAGCACCATTGACACATGCCATTATAAGAAAAGTCAATTAACATTTAGGGGTTTGATTCCTGACATTGTCTACCACTGAACCTACTGTATATAAAACTTTTTTTTTTTTTGCCTTTTGTTACATGCTGTCAACATGTTGCACATGTCTATCTGATTATAAGGGCCCAATGAAAAGTATTATTTCTGGAAAGTGCGGAGAAAAGTGCACAAGAATTAGGAGAAAAAAATAATAATTTGAGTAATTCCTGGAATATGGGCATCAACAGAAACATAGTAACTTGGGGACAGAGGTTATAGAACTCTGACCAGCAAGCCTTCCTCTGCTCTGGGTACAATATGTTGAAAAGAATATGGACAAACATGATTCACTCAGATGGAGGAAGGATTAAAAATGATGCTATGCTTAAAAATAAAATAGTATAATTATATCACCTAAACCACACTATGATAGATATATAATTATAAAAGTATAAAAATAAAATAAAGATCTCTGAGAGATTTTAGTGTATTTAACAAAGAGAAGACTTGGAGGATTTTAAATAACTCCCTTCAAATGTATGAAGGACTGTCATGAAGAGAAACCAGTCTCCTTTTGCTGATGCACGAGGTACAGAGCATGCACCAGCAAATGGGAAAGACTAGTTACCAGGTGCTTTTTCTCTCAGTAATGATAAGGCAGATGCTTTTATATCCACAGCTGATCACACAGAATGGGGACTCATCAGTGCCCACCCAGCAACGTTAAAGTACAAAAAGGCGGATGAAGATGCCACAGAAAGAGTTCCAGGAAAATGGCAAGAATGGCTGAATATTAATATCCCTTGGTTTCCTATGGTCTGAAGTTGTCAAACAGTATGAGTGCTAATGGTTTGCATTAAGGAAACCAGACCTCTTTTGCTCTCATGAAGCTTGGTTTCACCATCCTCAAAATGGTATCTACATCATAGAACCCTTTTGTGGGCTATCAGACGCACACACACATGTTCAATGAGAGCTTAGGGCAGAGCAAAACACGGTACTCTCAATAATGTTAGCTGCTGCCTTTATTACTAATACATCCTCTTGATGATACTATCAGAATCCAAAGACAAAGAATCTATGGAGACACGTGAGTTTTTACAGTACACATTAAAGAGGAAAAGAAGCAGAGAGCCGCTGTAAGAAGAATGGAAGAATCGCTGTGAAAAACCGGTTGACCTGAAATTTTTAATGTTTTAAATAATGTATTTTGCAAAAGCCTTTGACACACAAGGAGTCGAGCCTGTTTTTAACCTCCCATGCTCGAGCGTGGCAAAGGCAGCCTGACTGGAGGCTGGGCTCTGTGTTCTGGAGTCTGAATTTAGACCAACAGCATCTGAATGCAAAAGTGGGGTTCTCCCCTTAGGTAGCTTTGACTCTCTTCTTTCCAGCCTCAACTGCCTCCGTTACTCTTCATTCTCCTGTGTCAGCACCCCAGAGCCTGCCCTGAGGTTTTCTCCCTTAACCCAGTAAAGAACATCATTTCTAGGAAGTAAACTGCTATTTTTTCCGTTTTGAGTTAGGACTGAGTGAGTTCTGTGAGTGTCTCCGCAGGACATCCTGCTATCCCAAAAGTGAGCTTTTCTTTTCTTTCTTTTATTTTTTATTTTTTTGTTCTGCAGTGAGCTGGTCGCAAGCCTTCTATTTGTTTTCTGGTGCTTGGATGACCTCTGCTGGTAGAAAGGGAATATTACTGCCTTTTGTAGTTTTGTCTTGGCCTTCCACATTTAATTCCAGTTATCAAAATGTTACTGCCACTTTCCAAGACTCAATTCACCTTTGCTTCGTTGCAGTAGCTTCTGTTAATAGCTGTTGTGCATTAAATGTAATCTTTATTGCATTAAACCCAGAGATTTTTTAACACCTCTCTCCATAAAATGATTAAATCCATAGCCAAGGATAACATGTTTTTGTTGTGCTCTGTGCTGGCAGAGTTTTAATGATTCAGTGGTCTCATGCTGACAGAGAAGATGACAACTTTTATATTTTCTTGAAAAATACTAGTCGGCAATAACCACAAGGACTGCTACATTTTGAGGCCCAGCTGGCCGCACAAAACAACATTTGCTTAACTCCTCGGCCCAGTGCTTGCATTGATTGAACATACATAGCTACTCAACCATGGAACCAAGTAATCTATGACTTATACAGCCAGAAAGGACTTTAAATAAGGTTAAAAACATCCTACCACTTTAAAAACCAACAGCTTATCCTCCCTGGACCACTCTATCTGTAAAACCATTAGCATTTCTCTATTGAATAAATTTTTATTTTGGGTGCCTACTATGTAAAAGGCTTGAAATAAGGTAAGAAGTGAATGACTGGGTAATACGTTGAAAATGGGAGAAAGGAGTCCTATCTCAGCTGCAACAATATTAAATCTATATATTTTGAGCCTCTTACCTGTTCCTATGTGTTGAATAATTTATTTCAGTGGATCTCAGTTTCTTTTACTGTTTCTCATCAATCTCATAGCAAGGGTAAAATGAGAGAGTATACCTAATTCCCTTAGTATTGGGAAGACTAGCAAGATCTCACCCCACTCAATAATTTACTATGGGTAAAGGTGAGCCTTTGAAAGGATTGTATTGGATATCGCCGTGGACTTCAACGGCAGCTTACTTTAGCCAGAGCACAGAGGAGTACCCTTCAGTTCAGCCAGCCAAGCATGGCCCTTTAATCTCTTTAGAGAAAATTAGAGAAACTCCATTTTCAATAGTTTTAGAAGTCAACCCAAGAAGAAAACACAGTGTAGCTCAGAGGTATGACAAGGGCCTACCATGTGTGAGTCCTTGGGTTCAATTCCCAGTAATTCAAAAAAGAAGCAGAAAATGTAGGGAAAAGGAAAGAAGAGTGGATGCTTAATGTCTATCGGTGTGTATGGGTATACATGTGCACACGTGTCTCCACAAGCATATTCAACAAAGAAATGGATAAATGTTCATATGTTATAGGAAAGGCAGAATCACACTGATTACTAAATAAGCTCATGGGATTTAAATGAGACATTATCTGTTACCTTGTGATTTTTGCAGTGTTAAATTTTAAGCGTATACACTCTATCACCTCCTTTTCTTTGGTCTTTGCAGACCAAGCTATTATTTATTCTATTTATTCATACTTTCCCTTGAAAAGTCAATCCTGCCTAAACCCTGAAATTTTTGTGTGACTGTGACTTTTTCTATTAACAATGAATTCCCATCTCTGTTTGCCTTCCTCTTCCTGGCAGTGAACTGCCTCAAACTGAATACAATATCCCAGGCTTTTGAAAAAGGGTTCCGTGACTTTCTAATAAAGACCTAGCTAGGTTTTGAACATAGGCTGTTTAGAGAGCAGCGAATTCAGAGCCTTCTCTGTTTAAAGTCTACCTGAACGCTCCTGTTTTATTTATTGCGATGCCTCTCTCTCTTTCAAAGTTCTTTCCGCTTGGTGTGGTTTCTGTAACATCTTGCCCTTTCAGTCGACTTTAATTGTTTTCTGCTTCTCTGTGTATTTTCTCTTAAAGTTTGTATTTTTGTGGATGCGCTTTCTTTTCCTTTTCCCCATTTTCCAATACTTCTGTGACCCTTATACCTTTGAGAAAATTTTTGCAAATCTATACTGACTTCTTGGTTCTTTGTAGCACTTTTCAGGAATGGTTTTTCTTTGCGGAAAGCTCAAAGTCACTAATAAAAGCTAAGGTCATACTTAAAACACACATCTTATTATAACTAAAAAATAGAGAACCAAAAATGGGAAATAGTTTTAAGAGTCTTACAGATACTCAGAATATATTTAAGTTGCACATCATAAAATAAAATACTTCATTCATTTTTGGTTCAATGGTATGGCCATTTGGCTATATCTCTTTATCATCCAACTTGAAAATTTAAACTTTCTCTAATTTCACAAAAACTGAATTGTCCAAATATTGTGGAATTTATCTTACTAAAAATCTAAAAAAGCTATCCCAGCTCAGTTGCTTTATTTCACAGTTCCTTTCCCAGAGGTTTCAGTGAAAGTTTGCTTAACAACCCATATCTCAGCTACACACTCGCTCAGCCTGGATAGTTGCGAAGCTTCCCGGCTGTTTTTAAATCGTCAGATTTTTCTTTCTTCTGATTAATGTATAGATATTTCCTAATCTTAACATTAGCCAGGCTCTACATGGTCAGAATCATAAAGTGTTTTTTTTTTTTTTTTTTTTTTTGATGGAAAAATTGTCTCATGGTTGATGAGAGCTTGTCTGTTCATTTTTATCTGACAGATGCCTGTACAGAAAAACTCCTGAATCCAAGATTACCCTCATACCATCCCATGCTTTCAAATAGTCGGAAAATGGAAAGACATTTGAGTCATCTATACCCACTTCTACAGACGATTTTTCATGGAACCCGGTTGCCATTTTCACAGTATTTGTCATATATTTGCCACCAGTTCCAACACAACTACATAGAATCATAGGCTTTATAATCAAAATAGAGATTAATTGAGCCCTTTACTTTACATATGAAGGACTGAGCGTACCTACAAAAGTTAAGGGGCTTGTCAAAGGTCAAAAAAGTTAGCAGATGACATAGCTAGAATGACATCAAGTCTTGGCATAAATGTGTGTCTATGTGTGATGAATGCTTACGTAGAGCTCATTATAGACTAATATGAACCCTTTACAAGTCTGGGCTCATTTACAGCAATCCTTTGAAATAAATGTTGTTGTTATTTCACTTCAAAGATGAAGAAACTGAGGTACAAAAAGATTAAATGACTTGCCCAAGGTCTCATATCTTGATGTCCAGGGATTGAAGCCTAGACACTCTTCCTTCTTAAGTCTGTATTCTTAATCACCATTCACTTTATTTTATTTTATTTTATTTATTTATTTATTTATTTTGCAGTACTGGGGGTTGAACTCAGGGGCATTCTACCTCTGAGCTATACCCCCAGCCCTATTTTTTAGTCTTTATTTTGAAACCAGGTCTCACTAAGTTGCCACCACGCCCAGCCATTCACGTTTTTTAAATGAATGTCAAACATTTGATTATGTATCATCAAAAAGAAAGCCTGAGCCGGGCGTGGTGGTGCACGCTTGTAATCCCAGCATTTGGGAGGGTGAGACCAAAGGATCTGGGTTCGCAGCCAGCCTCATCTACTTAGTGAGGCACTCTGAAACTTAGTGAGACCCTGTTTCAAAATAAAGAATAAAAAAAATAGGACTGGGGGTATAGCTCGGAGGTAGAATGCCCCTGAGTTCAATCCCCAGCACCACAAAAAAAAAAAAAAAAAAAAAAGAAAGCCTGTTCTGTCAGATGCGTGAATTGCCTCAAGACTTGCTAAGTATACTCTCCATCATCAATCAACACATCTTGGTTTCCACAATTATCCTCATGCTCTCACATATTCCTCCGTAGAGCCCAAGGGAAGCTTTATTTGAACATGAATTCCTATAAAAGGAAAAATACAAACTCTTACTCTCTGGTAAACAAGAACTGAACCATAAGGTTGGGGAAGATTTTTGAAAATCACTACACCCTGCTCTGCTCACAATATGTTTCTATAAGCTCTCTTCTGTCCCCTGGTGGGATTTGAGTGTTTCTAAGGGTAGGATGCAGAGAAAACATCTTTGCACTTAACAGATTCGTTCTGTTTCCAGTTTGCCTGTAGCTGCCTTTGCTTTTCAAGAGCTTCTGGGACTGAAGCATCAAGCCGGGCCCCTGAGGCCAGGCATGGAGCAAATATAAATTTCAGTTCTCTGTCGTTAAGGGGCTGTCCTTCTCTGGCCCTTCTTGAGCCTGTCATACAAGTGACTTCCCACGAACAGATCTCAGTGGCTACTGGGACCCCGAGAAGAATGACCCTATGAACAGCCAGCAAGAACACAAGAAAACTCAATGAGTCCACAGTACCAGGAGAGACGCGGAGATCCCTTAGCACGTGGGATACACACACCATTTCCCCCTTGGATTTTCATTAAACCAGCAAGACAGTATCAAAGATATTTGCTTCCGGTAATATGACAACAAAAGCACACCAGAGAAATATACTTTTGTGACTTCTCCATTGCCTTAATGAATTTTTGCTTGTAAGTTGTGAGGGAAAAGTCGTTAATATTGCCTTCCCCCAAGACACAGTCCAACCAATTTGACAGGAACAACTATTTATGCTGTGGGAGTAGTTACTGGCCCGGAAAAGTCTGAAGCGCTTTTGAATGAGTTTTGAGAGATACAGGGCCAAGACCCTGAAGGGAATTAAAGGAAGCAGATGCCAGGTATGGGACTGTCTGTCTCTGCACACTCACCCAAGGAGTCAGAAAAGGCTGTGACGTTTCATTTCCAAGGAGGTGTGGATGCCTCCATCTATTTTCCAGAGAAGAAGGCACATTTAAAAGTTGAAAAATAAGCCAGGCATGGTGGCACACGCTTGTAATCCCAGCATTTGGGAAGCTGAGACTGGAGGATCCAGGTTTGTGGCTAGCCTCAGCTACCTAGTGAGGCACTCCACAACTTGCTGAGACCCTGTTTCAAATCAAAGAATAAAAAGTAAGGCTGGGGGTGTAGTTCAGAGGTAGAATGCCCCTGAGTTCAATCCCCAGTACTGCAAAAAAATAAATAAATAAAAGTTGAAAAATCACCCAGCACACACAGTACCAGATTTAAACTACTAGGGTAAATCCAAAAGAAGTTAAACTTGAATATATAGAGTAATGTAGCATGCTTAAAAGTGAACGGTTAGCCGGGCGTGGTGGCGCATGCTTGTAATCCCAGTATTTGGGAGGCTGAGACCGGAGGATACAGGTTTGAGGCCAGCCTCAGCTACCTAGTGAGGCACTCCGCAACATAGTGAGACCCTGTTTCAAAATAAAAGAATAAAAAATAGGGCTGGGGGTATAGCTCAGAGGTAGAACGCCCCTGAGTTCAATTCCCAGTACCACAAAAAAAAAAAAAAAAAAAAAAAAGTGAACGACTGTATCCCCCTTGCCTTCATATGTTGAAATCTTATTCTCCAGTGTGTTCATCAGCTTTTTGCCAATCCATGGAATGGCTAAGATAGGAGACTTAAGAAGAAAAGGCAGTTTATTTGGCTCATAGTTTCAGAGGCTGAAAGTCAAAGGCACAGGCTCAGGCAGGGCGGCCCTGTAGCTGTGTCTCCTCCAGGCAGCAGCAGGGTGGGAGTACATGCCGGAGCAGGTGATCACCTCTCCACCAGGAACAGAGAGGCCTGGGTGGGCCAACCCTTCTCCACTGTAACAATCTTTTCAAGAGAACACAAGGAGTCGCCTGAGAATTCAACCTTCCAAGGTGTAACTGTGACAAATATTAGATAGTTCTAAAATCTGGTTAAGTCAAGCCATATTGGTTCAATATTATTCAATAAGGTACAAAATTGGGTTTTCCATATTCAACACAATTTCACAAATATTTATACCAATATCATACCCATGTGTTCAACAGGGAACACCAAAGTAGATGAGGCAGGGCCCCAACTGCTAGTTTGTTTACAACTTGGGAGGAAAAAAAGAACATATGGAGAAATAGTACTTCAGACAGAAGAATATTGTTGTGCTTCTCTGATGTGGGAGGCCCAACAGGAAGCAAGGTCCAGCAAGGACATCAGCTGTATTAGTGTGATGACTCCACCTATGTGCCTACACACACTTTGCAGAATGTGACCTGCATGTTGCAGTGAAGATGAAACCTTCTTCAAATGTAGATAGTAAGGCAGGTAATGCATTTGACACTTTGGTAATATGCCAAAGAGAACACCAAAAAGATGTTCAGTAATATCCTAGACATAACTACAGGCCACAGGGTACATTCCAGAATAGAAATGGCCTCCACCCCCTTTTTTTTTTTTTTTTTTTTTTTTTCAGTACTGGGGATAGAACCCAGAGAACCCAGAGGCATTCTACTTCCAAGCAGGGTCCCAAGTACTGGTATTACAAGTGTGCACCACCAGGCCCAGTTCTATGGAATCCTTTTACCTTCAACTTGCTTTCTGGCTTTCCAAACCCTCTGCAGCACCCTTCCCAGCCTGCCCCTTGCCTGTGCTTGAAGTCTGTCTTTCCAAGTATCCTATTCTGCCATTTCACAATACTTTAGTCACCTGTTGGGCAATGACATTATTTATTCAAATAGTCTAGAGTGAAGTGTGAAGTGCAAACAACTAGCAGACTTTACCCTCCCCATCTTTACCCAAATGTACTGACATTTGCTGTGTGTGTGTGTGTGTGTGTGTGTGTGTGTGTGTGTGTGTGTGTGTACACGATACTGGAGATTGAACCCAAGGGCATTCTATCTACAAGCCACACCCCCAGCCTCCCTCCAGCCCTCGTTTTTGTTTTTTTGCTTTGTAACAGGGTCTCACTAGGCTGCTGGGAGTCTTGCGATTTGCCAAGGATGTTCTTAAACCTACAATCCTCTTGTCTTAGCCTCCCAAGTACCGGGATTACAGACTTGCACCACCACACCCAGTACATTTGCTCTTCAATGGAAACTTATTTAGATCAGATAATTTTAAATTGGCAAAAGTATTTAAGATAAAGGTCTTCAAAAGTGTATACCTGAGCCAGGTGTGGTGGCACACGCTTGTAATCCCAGTACTTGGGAGGCTGAGACCGGAGGATCTGGGTTCAGGGACAGCCTCAGCTATGTAGTGAGGCCCTCTGCAACTTAGTGAGACTCTGTTTCAAAATAAAGAATGAAAACTAGCGCACGCTTGTAATCCCAGCATTCGGGAGGCTGAGACCGGAGGATCCGGGTTCGCGGCCAGCCTCAGCTACCTAGTGAGGCACTCCGCAACTTAGTGAGACTCGGTTTCAAAATAAAGAATTAAAAATAGGGCTGGGGGTATAGCTCGGAGGTAGAATGCCCCTGAGTTCAATCCCCAGTACCGCAAAAAAAAAAAAA
>PVLC010005890.1:0-10096 GCA_004027655.1 Graphiurus murinus | reverse complement strand
CTACCACTGAGCTACATCCCTCAGCCCCAAAGTCTACCCCTTCCTTCTACCTTACTTCAGTTCTCCCAGCTTACCAGAATTTCCATGACATATATACCCACATAAAATCTCTGTGCCAGAGTGACAGATACAGGAAGAATCTCTGCCCTCATCCAAGGAAACTGTTCTTCAACACACAAAAAATAAATAAATAAATTTTTTAAAAAATAGTTTAAACATGTAATTAAACATAACTTATGAGAAGTAAGCTCCCGTGCTTTCACATATCAAAGTCAATCACTAAACTGATCTTGAGAAGGGAGGGAGTGGAGTGGGATTTGGGGAAGGGTTAAATGAGAAATGTGTGCATGTATGCCTTTTTCAGCTTGTACCTAACAAAGATGTATGATTACAGTGCACCAATTAAAAAAAAAAAAGAAGTAAGCTTCCATGCCATTTCCAAGTAAAAATTCAAGTCCACAAGGAAATTTATGACCTCTCATCACTGCTTAACAAATTATCTAAAAATGTGGTTGTTTTTAAAAAACAATAGGAAAAAACAAGATAGCAACTGAGTAGCACCCTCCAGTGATTCCATGATTGTCTCATCACAAGAACCCCAAGTCCAGCAACTATCCACATGACAAATTACCTTCACAAGAGCTAAGAAAATCAGATTATGAAACCCTGTAATAACTACAATGCAAATGTTAACCATTGTTAGAAATAAATTTTCACGGTATTATAAGAAAAGACACATGTTTGAAAATAGGTCGGCAAGGCAATTTTATTTTTTGCAAAAAGGTTGTGACATCAACAGTCTTACTGGATTGACCAATTTGTCCAGAACAGAGTACAGGGGTAGGGGTTGGCATTTGCAATTTTTAGGGAATGCTAACTTACAAAGGAACAGGAAGTTATACAAGGTTACAAAATGGTGGTTTTACAAAATGGAGTTACTCTAAGTTAAGCTGATCCTTTGATAGAAAAGATTTAATTATATTCTCATACCATCAAGTCTGGATAAAATAGTAGGATTCAGAGTAAGCCAAGGTGGGAAAGGAGAAAAACAGAGTGCATTTCTGAATGGTGAGAACTGTGGAGTTTCAAAAGAAAAATAACCACACACTCTGAAAGAACAAAAAACCAGCTTCTTGGGATTTATTATCTAGACAGAAAATGTACCTGACACAGGGACGCTTGCACCCATGGTGGTTCCTGGCCAGTGACAAGGAAAGCACAGCAGCCATGCATTCCACCCCCATGCCTCTTGAGGCTGACCATGTCCATCCCCAAGTGAGGTGAGTGCGAAATGTATACTGGTGGGAGTCCTCAGAATCAAGGAAGAAAACTTAAAAGGGCAGGCATGTGGGCAGGGAACTGTGTAGGAACCCACAGTTTTGTTTTGTTTTTGTGGTACTGGGGATTGAACCTAGGTGCATTCTACCTCTAACCTACACCCACAGCCCTTTGTTATTTTTTATTTTGAAACAGGTTCTTGCTAGGTTGCTTACAGTCTTGTTGCATTACTGAGTTTCTCCTCAAACCTAATACCCTCCTGTCTCTGCCTCCCAAGTACTGGGATTATGGGCAGGCACCACCACACCTAGAAAGACAACCATTTCAGCAGATGTGCTGGGGAAACTGGTTATCCATATGTAGAATGGAATTAAACTCCAACCTCTGACCCTGTGCAAGAGTCAACTCCAGATGGATCAAAGACAGAGAAATTAGACCATAGACTTTGTAACTACTAAAAGAAAGCATAGGACCAATTTTCCAACACATAGGCACTGATAGAGATTTCCTCAATAACATCCCCCAAAGCTCAGGAAATATAAGCAAAACTCAATAAATAGAATGGCATCAGATTAAAAAGATTCTGGAAAGCAAAGGATATCATCCAGAGTCTAAAAGAGAGCTTACAAAATGGGAGAAAATCTTCACTAGCTATTCTTCTCATAGAGGATTAATATCTAGAATATATAAAGAACTTTAAAAACTTAACACTAAAAAAAAACCCAATAAAAAATGGACAATGAATCTGAATAGACACTTCTCAAAATAAGAAATACAAATGGCCAATGAATATATGGAAAAATGTTCAACATCATTAGCAATCAGGGAAATGCAAATCAAAATGGCATTGAGATTTTCTCTAATTCCTGTTAGAATGACAATCATCAGCAATACAAACCATAATAAATATTGGTGAGGATGTGAGGAAATAGGAGCCCTTATACTCTGTTGATGGGTTTGTCACTACGGAAATCAGTGTGGAGGTTCTCTAAAAGTTTGGGAATGGAGTCACCATATGATCCAGCCATACCACTTCTGCGGATCTTCCCAAACAAACAAGTCAGAATATTATAGGGATATATGCACATCCATCTTTATAGCAGCACAATTCACAATAGCCAAAGTACAGAACCAGCCTCAGTGTCTGTCAACAGACAAAAGGATCATAAAATTACGGTATATACACACAATGGAATTTCACTCAGTGATTAAAAAAAAAAAGAACACAGTTATGTCATTTGCAGGAAAATGGATAGAACTCAAGAATATTGTATAAAGTGAGATTAACCAGTCACAGAAAGTGAAGCGTCATATGTTTTTATTCATATGTGGAAGCTGGAGAGCTGAGAGGTATAATTAAGGAGAAAAGCAGAAAACTACACTATCAACAAAACACAATAAAGTTTTTTAAGAGATACCAAAAAGGAAATGTTGTTTTTAATTACTTGCAATTTCACAAATATGAATACATGAAAGTGACTCAGTACAGAAGCTGAGGTGCTTCTTGCATCTGGGGTGCAAGAATTTTTTAGGCTAACTTTGAATTCACCCATAACTAAAACCAAGATTATAATAACCACCACTCACACTCCTGACAAAGTACTTATCCTTCCATTTTTCCTATCCTGGTGAGAATTATTAATATCTACCAGACCAAAAAACTTTGTCTTAATTCTTGCCCCTTTCCACTATAGTTTAGTTTAGTTATTTATTAGGTTATCTTGTCCTATGAATCTATTTCTCAAGTTTCTTTTCAATTCATCTGCATGTCATTTCATAACCCTTGGACTTGAATACAAATTACCAGCCTCTCAGACATTCAGCATCAAAATGTTTAATGCTCAGTTCATCTTCTTTTTCTCTTGGCCCAAATTCATTATTTACATCAAGATTATATATATATATATATATATATATATATATATATATATATATATATATAACTTATATATACAATCATATATTATATAATTATAAAAATATATAATTAAAACAAATATATATCAAATAAGAATAAAAATATATATATATTATATGTTATATAATATAATATAATATATACATATATAAAATTATATTTGTAATGGGGATTGAACTCAGAGCCATTCTACCTTTGAGCTACACCCTCAACCCTATTTTACTTTTTATTTTGAAACGCAGTCTCACTAAGTTGCTGAGGGTCTCACTAAATTGCTAAGGCTAGCCTCAAACATCTTGAGTAACTACTTTTTTTTTTTTTTTTTTGCAGTACTGGGGATTGAACTCAGGGGCATTCTTCCTCCGAGCTATATCCCCAGCCCTATTTTTTATTCTTTTATTTTGAAACCGAGTCTCACTAAGTTGCAGAGTGCCTCACGAGGTAGCTGAGGCTGGCCGCGAACCCGGATCCTCTGGTCTCAGCCTCCCGAATGCTGGGATTACAAGCGTGCGCCACCACACCCGGCGAGTAACTACTTTTAAAATATTACTTAAATGTCTTTACTTTAAATATTCCCATAACCAATATATGGCTTCCACTTCTTTGTCACTAACTTCTTTTGCTATTTGTCTATAAATTTTTTCCATTCCAAGTTGCATAGTATTGTTCAAAAATAAACATTCTGAGTAATTTGGGGTTCTGTTACATAGCATGAGTGCTAATACAATTGACACCCATAAAATCAATTTTAATTTATTTCTATGTTGCTAAGCAAAATATTTCTCTTTTTTTATTGGTGTATTGTAATTACTCAGTGTGTGTGTGGGGGCGGGGTGGTACTGGGGATTGAATCCAGAGGCTAATTTCCTCCAAGCTATACCACCAGCCCAATTTTAATTCTTATTTGGAAACAAGATCTCACTAGGTTGCCGAGAGCCATGCTAAGTTGCCAAGGCTGGCTTAGAACCTGTGATCCTCTTGTCTGAGCCTCCCAAGTACTGGGATTACAGGCATGGGCCACCACGCCCGGCTCAATGCCAATCTCAATGTCGTGCATAGAGTGGGTGAGGGAGTGGGGTGGCCGCTGGGGAAGCTCACCGAGCGCTGTGTGCACGTACACTTCTATCGCTCTGAACTTCATCATGATGTATGATTACAATGCACCAATAAAATAAAATAAAAAAAGAAGATAGGGTTAATGAGGAGACTAAAACCTTTACTAGTAGTGGGTGTAGGGAATTAAGAGCACTCTATCTAGGCTAATTGACAATCACTATAATCAAAGCAGCTGTACAGGAAGACACATGGGCCTAGGCATTAATGACAAGAGAAGTTGTGATTTGAAGGTCCTAACAACCAAACCCTTCCAAACAGAATAAAGCAACCACTGCAAGCACAGCAACATAATCACAGATGCTCTTCAACCTATGATGGGTTTACATCTCCAGAAAACCATTATAAGTAAAAAATAAGGTATATTGGATGTGCATTAATATACCTGACCTCCTGAACATCTTAGCATAGGCTAACTTACCTTAAGCATGCTTAGAACAATTACATTACTCTACAGTTGGGCAAAATCACTTAACACAAAGCCTATTTTATAATAAGATATTAAGTATCTCATTCAATTTATTGAATATCTACATCCCAAAATGCTGGCAATTCAGTCCACTGTGAAGCATGGGATGTTTCCCTCATCCTTCTGGCTGGGTGTTGTGGCCCCCCGCTGGTACCCAGCATCACCAAAGGGTGTCGTGCCACACATCACTAACCTGGAAAAGATCAAAATTCAAAGTGCAGTTTCTTTGGAATGTGAATCCGAAGAAACATTATTAAAATAATGCTTGATCCCTCTTCACTCTTTTTTTTTTTTTTTTTTTTTTTTTTTTGCAGTACTGGGGATTTAACTCGGGGGCATTCTACCTCCGAGCTACACCCCAGCCCTATTTTTTATTCTTTATTTTGAAACAGGGTCTCAGTAAGTTGCGGAGTGCTTCACTAGATAGCTGAAGCTGGTCGCGAACCCGGATCCTCCAGTCTCAGCCTCCCGAATGCTGGGATTACAAGCGTGCACCACCACGCCCGGCCTCTTCACTCTTTAAAGCAAAATTCCAATTAGCTTTAGATTGAAAGATAGAGAGTACCACCACAGAAGGACTAGAATAAAATAGCTACTTGGATCTAGCATAATCTATTGCTCATTTTGAAGACTAACATAATGATATTGCCATGTACTATTTTTTAACAAAATTGGAATTGACCTAATTTTTTAATGTAACATACGAATAGGAAATTGGCTAAATCCTTATGTCTGAGTTAAATTATTGTGCCTTTAGCCATTTTATATGATATCACTAGTGTGACTCAATGAAATAATACAATTTAGAAGCACAGAGGACAAGGACAATGTGTGTCATATAGATGGAAAATACATTAAGGCAACAGGATAGTCCTAGCTTTACCAACCACAGAGCTCTCATTCTTCAGAGTCCACGTTCTGTATTTGCAAAGAAATAAAAGTAAAAACATGAAGATACAAAGCTAGCTTTCAGGGGCAGGCTTTTATAACTTCTATAAGTCATTATAAACTATCTCAAACCTCAGACTCATCATTTTTAGTCCAGACACTAAATGTGAGTGAAAAGTTTTATTTACTGTATTGTTAGGTTTATGTAGAAAATACTGAAAGGAGACAGTAAGGGCTCTGCATTTACAAAACTCTTATGCAAATAAAGGTTATAACTTCTCACCTAAAGGGCCAAACATGCGCCATTTTTACGAAATACTCCAGCATTTTAGATACTCCTTCTGCCTAAGCTGTTCTATAGGTTAACTGCAGTTGCAGGCTTTATTTGCTGAAATGGTCAGGGTACTCCCTAAACTGCACAGATGAAAACAGGTCTAAGAATTGGGAGGTCAGAAGAACCACAGGAATTGGCCAGGGCTGCTGCCTATTTTAGCTATTGAAACATTTGGAGCCACAGTATATTGTCATTCAGTTAAAATACTCCAAAATGTTTATTTCCTTAAATTTAATTTAAAAAAAAATACTAGTGAGGCTCCTTCAGGAAAAGAAACCACATTAGAGGTAAAAAAATTAAAAAAATTAAAAAAAAAAAAAGTGGAATCATCCCCCCCTCCCCCAGGAAAAGGCTTAATTTCTGAGAGCTGCTTTTTTAAGAATCCACAATTCCTAGCCTTTCCACTCCTCTCATTAATGGGTGCTTTTAGCTTTTTCACACTTCTTATTCTGGAATATTTAATAACTCTGAGAGATCCAAAGGATATTTCAGGTGGGCACCTGGTTTTTCTTCTCCTAACCAAATGAAATATTGGGCCATTCTTTTTGGTCCTTCCCTGCAACTGTACAATTATGAAAACAAAATCAAAGTTCTTTTTCAATAAATAGCTCACACAACAGTAAACCCAAGCCTGCACATCTCACTCTCTATCTATGTAACTGGGTTTTTGTATGGTTTTGGTTTTGATTAAGTACAGGGAGGGGGAGAGAGAAGAGTGGGATCCAGAAGGAAAGGCACCACATGCCATATGCATGTATGTTTTGTACATGTATGTTTCTAGCACTCTTAACTTCATTATGATATATCATTATAATTTACCAATCACAGTATACTTAAAAATGTAACAGCAAATGTAATGGTGAATGGGATAACAGAATCAAAATACACATCACAGACGCCCTTTGCAATTTTATTTTGTAAAACACAGTAAGACACTGCTTCCCACCAGCACCTCCTGCAGCTAACCTCCTGTATCTCATTTTTTTGTTTGTTTGTTTGTTTTTGTTTTTTTGGTTTTTGGGGTTTTTTTGTGGTACTGGGGATTGAACTCAGGGGCATTCTATCTCCGAGCTACACCCCCAGCCCTATTTTTAATTCTTTATTTTGAAACCGAGTCTCACTAAGTTGCGGAGTGCCTCACTAGGTAGCTGAGGCTGGCCGCGAACCCGGATCCTTCGGTCTCAGCCTCCCGAATGCTGGGATTACAAGCGTGCGCCACCACGCCCGGCTGTATCTCAGTTTTTTATTTGCATATCACTGCTCAACTTCTGATAGGAACCTGTCTAAGAATGACTGGGAATTCAAGATGGATAAAAGACCTGGAAGTCAGGCCAGAGACCTTGCAGCTACTTGAAGAGGGCATAGGTCCAACACTTCAACACATAGGCTCAGATAAAAACTTTATCAATAAGACCCAAACACACAAGCAACTCAAAGGAAGATCAATACATGGGATTGCATTAAACTGAAGAGCTTCTGTGCAGCAAAGGAAACTATCAAGAACCTCAACAGAGAGCCCACAGAGTGGGAGAAAATTTTTGCCAGCTACTCTTCTGATAGAGGGTTAATATCTAGAATATACAGAGAATTCAAGAAACTCACAGCTAAGAAAACAAATAACCCAATCAAAAAATGGGCAAAGGATCTAAATAGACACTTCACAAAAGAAGAAATACAAATGGCCAATAAATGTATGAGGAAATGTTCCACATCATTAGCAATCAGAGAGATGCAAATCAAAACTACCCTGAGATTTCACCTAACCCCAATTAGAATGACAATCATCAAAAACACAAACAACAACAAATGCTGGCAAGGGTGTGGAGAAGTGGGAACCCTAATATATTGTTGGTGAGATTGCAGAGTAGTGCAACCTCTTTGGAAAACAGCATGGAGGATTCTCAGAAGAATAGAAATGAAGCTACCATATGATCCAGCAATACCACTTCTGGGTATCTACCCAAAAGAATGAAAACCAAACTATCAGACCGATACATGTCTATGTTTATAGCTGCACAATTCACAATTGCCAAACTGTGGAATCAGCCAAGATGTCCATCAACAGATGAATGGATTACAAAACTATGGGATATGTACACGATGGAATTTTACTCAGCCATAAAGAAGAACAAAATCATGTTATTTGCAGGGAAATGGATGGAAATGGAAAACATTATGTTAAGTGAGATTAGTCAGTCACAAAAAGTAAAAAATCGTATGCTCTCCCTAATATGCGGAAGCTAGGGAGAAAGTGGGTCATAAGAGGGACTCTAGACGAAGAAGGAGAAACCTTAGATGAGCAAAGAAGTTGACTTAACTGAAAGTGATGGGGGATGGGGAAAACACTCTAATGCACATGATGTACTTTTGATGTAGGATAGAAGAAATAAGTAGGTAGAAAGGAGACAGACAGGAAGGGAAAGTAAAAAAAAAACTTTCATATAAAAAACCTGAGACTGAAGGGCTTTAGCCTCTACTCCACAAACTGGTTCTCTTTCCCAGGTCTGACTCTCCCAAATTCCTGGGAAATCTGTAAATCTTAGAGTTAACTAAAAGGAAGTATAATTGCCCTGTGCATTGATAGCAACACAGGTATGATATTTTTTATTGTAATAATTCGTGCCTTGTATATATACATTTTTGTTAGGTACAAATTGATAAAGACAAATGTGCACACGTTTCTCATCTGACCCTTTCCCCAATTCCCACCCCGCTCCCTTGCCCTCCCTCCCTCTCAAGTTCAGTTCAGTGAGTGATCTTGATATAATTGTGTAAGTACATCATGTGTCTTAGGATGCTCTCCCCCTCCCACCACCCGTCCATTACCTTCAGTTAAATCAACTTCTTTGTTTATCGAGGGTCTCTACTTTTTCATCTGGGGACCCTCTTATGTGCCATCTTCTCCCTAACATCCGCACATTAGGGAGAACATATGTTTCTTTACTCTTTGTGACTGGCTAATCTCACTTAACATAATGTTTTCCAGTTGCATCCATTTCCCTGAAAAGAACATGATTTTGTTCTTCTTTATGGCTGGTAAAATTCCATTGTATATATATCCCATAGTTTTGTAATCCATTCATCTGTTGATGGACATCTTGGCTGCTTCCATAGTTTGGCTATTGTGAATTGAGCCGCTATAAACATAGGTATACATGCATCGGTCTGATAGTTTGGTTTCCATTCTTTTGGGTATATACCCAGCAGTGGAATTGCTGGGTCATATGGTAGGTTCATTCCCATTCGTCTGAGGATCCTTCATACTGTTTTCCACAGTGGTTGCACAAGTTTGCACTCCCACCAACAATGTATTAGGGTTCCCACTTCTCCACACCCTCGCCAGCAGGTGGTGTTGTTCGTATTTTTTATGATTGTCATTCTGACTGGAGTTAGGTGAAATCTCAGGGTAGTTTTGATTTGCATCTCCCTGATTGCCAATGATGTGGAACATTTCCTCATACATTTTTTGGCCATTTGTATTTCTTCTTTTGTGAAGTGTCTATTTAGGTCCTTTGCCCATTTTTTGATTGGGTTATTTGCTTTCTTAGTTGCAATTTTCTTTAGTTCTTTGTATATCCTAGATATTAGACCTCTATCTGAAGTGTAACCGGCAAAAATTTTCTCCCACTCTGTGGGCTCTCTGTTGAGGTTCTTGATAGTTTCCTTTGCTGCACAGAAGCTTTTCAGTTTAAGGCAATCCCATGTATTGATCTTCCTTTGAGCTGCTTGTGCTTTTGGGGTCTTGTTGAGAAAGTTTTTACCTGTGCTTAATGTTCAAGTGTTGGTCCTATGCCCTCTTCAAGTAGCTGCAAGGTCTCTGGTCTGACTTCCAGGTGCTTGATCCACCTTGAGTTGACTCTTGTGCAGGGTGAGAAAGTGGAGTTTATTTCCAGTTTACTGCATATGGTTAACCAGTTTTGCCAACACCATTTGTTAAAGAGGCTATCTTTTTTCCAGTGTATACTTTTGGCTCCTTTGTCAAAAATCAGTTGACTGTAAGTCTGTGGGTCTGTTTCTGAGTCTTCTATTCTGCTCCATTGGTCTATGTGTCTGTTTTTGTGCCAATACCATGCTGTTTTTATTACTGTGGCTTTGT
>PVLC010005889.1:0-73123 GCA_004027655.1 Graphiurus murinus | reverse complement strand
AGTAGCTTTTAGGCACCTGAAAATAGACTAGCTGCAATGTTCAAATCTAAATATTTTGAAAGCGATTTTCATTCCAGGATGTCACAAGGTAGAAAGCCTAGGCTTTAAAATTCATACGTACCATTTAAAAATACTTGATTTAAAGCTGGACATGGTGGTGCACACTTGTAATCCTAGTACTTGGGAGGCTGAGACAGGAAGATTGCAGGTTCAAGGACAGCCTCAGCAAGTAATAATGCTCTCATCAACCTAGCAAGACCCTGTTTCAAAATAAAAATAAAATAGGACTGGCGGTATAGCTCAGAGGTAGAGCACCCCTGGGTTGAATCCCCGGCACCACACACACACAGACAAATCTGATTTAAATAAGAGCTCATCAATTTGTCACATAATTTCCAGTGACTATCTTGGACACAATTGTCTAATTATGAAAAGAACTCAACTTCACATTGTGTCTACCAGCAGACATGCTCAGTGAGTGGAGAAGTGAGACAATTCTAAAGTTAAATTGAAAAAGTAAACAAAACACTTATGCTTAAAATGTCTAAAGGAGTTCAGAACTTCTATAGATGCATTTTTCAATTTTCAAATTCATCTCTCTGGTTTTGACTTCCCACATTATGATATCCATTTTTCTTATCTTTTTGGAAAATTCATTAAAAGTATAAAATCTAGAAATGATCTGAGTCATTGGTGATCCTAGACCCAGCATGGTGAGGTCATCAATGACATTATCATTGTTGCTGAATATCAGAAGGGTTCCATATTGGAAACAGAAGAAGGTTTCAAAGGCAGCCCAGGGCCTTTAATAACTGGGAACTGGAATTTGAATCCTGGCTCCTCCATTACCACTGTGGAATAGCAGCTTAAACTCCATTTGAAACTCTAGTGATTCGATTTTATATGGGATAACTATGTATATATAGGATTCTTGTAAAGATTATATGGTACAATGTAAAGCACTTAGAACCCTGGCATGCAAGATAAACCCTATCACAGATATTACTACCATGAGTATGTTATTAACAAAAATATTATCAGATTCAGGAAGAAATGTATTTTTGATCACAAGTTTGTCACTTACTGCTTTCATAATCTCGAGAAAGTCTTTGAGCTGTGCTGACTCAGTTTCCTTGCACGCCATAAATGATACTATTGCCTACATCACAGATTTACTTCTGGGTTTTAACAAAATCTTCCTCAGCAGTGTGAATTATACTATAAAGTACCAGTACAGTTTCTGGCATAGTACTTTATAAGTAACATAAATTACTATTATTGTCTACTGATCTTAAATGCTAAACATATCCTACAGGCTATGAAAGGAAGTTAAGGAAATAGATAGTATGGGCCAAGGCTCTTTAAACCTATTTAGTAAGTCAAGACATACAGAATAGGCTAAGAAATGAACTATCTAAAAATTCAAACTTTTTTTTTTGTTGTTTTTGTTTTGCAGTACTGGGGATTGAACTCAGGGGCATTCGACCTCTGAGCTATACTCTCAGCCCTATTTTTTATTCTTTTGTTTATTCTTTATTTCTTATTATTTTGAAACAGGGTCTCACTAAGTTATGGAGTGCCTTACTAGGTAGCTGAGGCTGGCTGTAAACCCGGATCCTCCAGTCTCAGCCTCCCAAATGCTGGGATTACAAGCGTGCACCACCATGCCTGGCTTCAAACTTTTTTCATAGCTCATATACAACAGTAACAAAATTAAATGTCTCCAATATACAAGTATTTATTTACTTATAAAATAAACTGCACTTGTTATTGTACTAATATGTTATAAATATTATAAAATATATGCAAATAAACTAAAAGAATAAGGTTAATTGCTATTAAAGGTATATGTCTTTTTCACTTTCACTAAAGTATTATTATCAATTATTGTTATGCATTAATTATAATGCATTACAAAATTTTCTAAAGCACTTATGATTGGCAAAGCAATATGACTGAATATGTCTTATTTTTAATCTTGCTTTAACATTTTGTGATATAGAAATGCAAAGGTCTGATTCTGATTTCATTTTTTTTTTCAGTACTGAGGATTGAACCCAGGGCATTCTACCTCTGAGCTACACTCCCAGCCTATTTTTTATTCTTTTTAGTTTGAAACAGGGTCTCACTAAGTTGCAGAGGGCCTGACAAGTTGCTGAGGCTGGCCGTTAACCTGTGATCCTCCTGTCTCAGCTTCCTAAATACTGGGATTACAAGCATGCACCACCACGCCAGGCTTCTGATTTCATTATTTTAATTCCTGATTTATTGCTGTTATAGCTGAAAAAGATTTATAAATCTAAATGGTAGCAAAACATCATTGATTGTACTTAAAAATTAAAACACAAAAATTGAGTTCATTTACCAATTACACAGAATTTATGTTGAATTTTACCTTGTAAATTTTCTGGTTTACTGTTCAATTGATTATATCTTATAATATATTATAATTATATTATAAAGATATAATTTGCTGTTATAATATATAATAACATTTTAAAAATGGAGTACAAATCCTCCAAAATATCATTTTTGAAAATTTTAGGAAGGCTAAAAAAATTGTTTCTGAAGTTTTTGAGTCAGTAGAGATTAATGCTTTTGTAGATAACATACAGTATTTTTGACAGCAACTCCCAGATAAGAATGGAAACAATTTAAGCATCTATTTTCCAAATGTCCTCTCCATAGCAAGAGATTCTTTCAAAAAGCAATTACTTTCTTGCTTATTTTTGAAATATCACTCTTACCTTGAAAAGATGGTTTAAATGAGACTTTTCTTTCTTTCTTCCTTCTTTTCTTTTTCTTTTTAAAAGATCTCTTAGGTAGCAGGTGTCTAGGAGATACTTGTGAAACCAATAATGATCAGCAAAGTTGGACTAGCTGCCATTTACAAAATAAAAACACAGAATGCACTTTTAGGCCCAACAACTCTTTTCATGATATTGTCAAAAAGTAACCCAAAAAATTCACTCCTGGGAATGGGGTTCCCAATTTGGAGGCCACTGTAAAAACAGTATGATTTTAATGTGATCTGAGTAAGAAAATCAGCAGAAGCCAGAGTGGCACCAGGGAAGGCTAGTCCTTTGACTCTGGGTTGGAGGAAAACAGCATTTATTTGATACCTGATTTGTGTCAAGTCTTTGTTAAGTGCTTTTTTTGGTGAGAGAGAGAGAGAGAGCGTGCATGTCAGGCTTGCTTTACAACAACCAGCTCTTCTCACAGTAACTAACTCACTGTCATAGGGGAACTGCATTAATTCCCTCATAAATGTAGAGTTTCATGACCTAATTACACCTTAAAAGAACCAATATCTCTCAATAGCATTATATTAGGTATTGTGCTTCAACACAAGTTTTGTCTGGGACAAATCACGTCCAAATCATAGCATCTCTCACTTTAGAAAGTGTTACTGGATAGAGTTTGACCTCTTACGAGGTCTGACACAGATTTTTCTTGATGCCACTGTTACTACCTAAAATTCCAGATGAATACGTTTGTTCTAATCTATAATAATCATAGAACAAAGAATTTGTCCTTCCTCAATTACCAAAATACAATTAGGGCTCCAAGGAATACTACTAGCTTATTTTTATTAGGAACATACTTTGTGCCAGGCACTGTATTAAATTTTTCAAAAGTTTTTTAAATTTAATTCTCACAATGGTCTAAGTAAGTTCTTAAAGAAGAAACAATCCAAGGTGATAAGGCTGAGTAATAGCAAAGCTGTAGCCTGGCGTGGTGGCACATGCTTATAATTCCAGTACTTGGGAGGCTGAGATAGGAGGATCTCAGGTTTGCAGTCAGCCTCAGAGACTTAGTGAGGCCCTTAGCAACTTAGTAGGACCCTGTTTCAAAATAAAGAACAAAAAATAGGGCTGGGGGTATGGCACAGAGGTAGAAAACCTCTGGGCTTAATCCCTAGTACTGAAAAAAAAAAAAAAATATATATATATATATATACATATATAGCAAAACTGTGACATGAATTCTGGAGTCAGACAACTAATGGAGTGTGTTCACAGATTCTATGCAGAAAGGTCAGAAATGGTGTGTAGAAATTCAGGTACTTGCTTGCCCTGAGCAAAAAAATAAATAAATAATAATAATAATAATAATAATAATAATAATAATAATGAAATGAACTGCATTAAAGTTTTTCAGTGATCAAAAGATGTAATGTTTTGATGTACTATTTTTAAATCAAAATTAACACAAAAAAATCCATGATGAACACAATACCAAAATTTTAAATAAAGACAGGAGAGTGATTAGTGACTTTTGTTTTTGCTTCAAGTCCCAAATGGCTCTACATGGTACCTTATTTAAAAATGTGATATGTTATCCATTAATATTTTTTCCTTTAATTTGGTTTTTGAAAATCATTTCTCTTTTTTTATTAATTGGTGCATTGTAATTGGACATCTTTGTTAGGTACAAGCTGATAAAGGCATTCATGCACAGATTTCTCATTTAACCCCTTCCCTAATTCCCTCCCCACTCCCTCATCCTCCCTCCTTCTCAAGTTCAGTTTAGTGATTGACTTTGATATATTTGTGAAAGTACATCATGTGCATTAGGGTGCACCCCCCCGTCCATCCCTTTCAGTTAAGTCAAATTCTTTGCTTATCTAGGGTTTCTCCTTTTTCATCTGGGACCCTCTTATGCCTCATCTTCTCCCTAGCATCCGCATATTAGGGAGAACATATGCTTTTTTGCTTTTTGTGACTGACTAATCTCACTTAACATAATGTTTTCCAGTTGCATCCATTTCCCTGCAAATAACATGATTTTGTTCTTTATGGCTGAGTAAAATTCCATTGTGTACATTGAAAATCATATCTTTAATAAGTGTCTTTCAATAATTTCTTTGGACCTAAGCTAGAACCATGACTGTTATGAGTAATAAATCTGAATATCAATAAAAGACAATAACTTTATTAAATATTTGTTTTCTCCTTTTTTTATAATTTTTTGAGACATGAGGAAGTTGTCAAAAGTGTCTGTAAAAGACTACTATGTCTAGGATTGCATTCAACCATGGCTATTTAAAAAGTGGAACACAACCCTTCTAAAGGTGTCTGTTCAGTGCTATACTCCCAAGTTTCACACTTTAAAGGACCTTAATATCTGGTACAAGAAGAAAGGAACAGAGACCAGCATGATTTCTGGTATAGACAGAGTTGGAGTCAAATCTCAGGTCTGAGAGCCATGCAATCTTGGGCAAGATACTTGATCTCTCTGAAGCTCAGTTTTCTCCTAGAAAGACCAATATGGTTATCAGCATATTCTTGTTCTCATTGTGGCTTAAGGTTTATATTTTCCTAATCTATATTTTATAGAGCTTGATGTATTCCATGAGTTTTTAGGTGAAAATCATTATCATTGCTTGGTTATTGCAACTATCAGACACTGTTTTTCGCTAATTAAGATAGAATTATAGTGAGAAAAAAAAAAGAAAACATCAAGAGACACAATTTAGTTTGGATGTCTCTGAAGTAAATTAATCCAGCTTCCATCCTAATATGCAAGTAAATTATATTAATAAAAAAGTAACTCGTAGTCACATTATTCTTAATAATCACCATATGTTTTGGGTTGCATTTCTGAGAAACTTACACAACAAACCAAATAATGAAGAATTAATTTCTACGTATTTGTAGAGGGTAAGTATATTTTTATTACGTCTTTTGTATTTCTGTCTTACCCTAATCAAGTACATTTGAGGAAATCATGAAATTGGTGAATAACTATTCTCAACATCATATTACCCAGATAATTTTTGGAGAATTTGATGGTTACAAACAATTGTCCTAGTAGCATATGAGTTAGAGCTTGCATGAAGAAAACAGTTTTAACTCAAATGTAATATAACTGTGGTGTATCTGGTTCCATGATTGTAATTTCTGTTTCAGGTATTTATTATTGCCTTACAAAAACACTATAATACTTGATGACATAAAATATGATGTAGCCTGTAATCCCAGTACTTGGGAGGCTGAGACAGGAGGATCACAGGTTCCAGGACAACCTCAAGAATGTTGGGAGATTCTCAGGAACCTAGTGAGACCTAGTTTCATAACAAAAAAATAAAATGGGCTTGGTGTAGCAACCCGGAGAGTTTCCCTGGGCTCCTTTGTTGCAATGGAGATGGAGCAGTCGGGAGCCTGAGACCAGGGGGCACCACCAGATGTGAGACCAAGCAAGTTGGAGTGGTCTGCTTGGGAGGGGGTTCAGGGGACTGGCCTACCCTGATGTGACGGGGAGGGACAGTCAACCTTTTAGTGCCTCTTTTGCCCACATGCAGGCCATGGACCCGGTGGAGGTTTTGACAACAGGCAGGTTCATGCCCAATGTCTAGTCTTGCTGCATTTAAAGCAGGATTCTGGTGGCATTCAAGGATGGCATAGAGGGCCTCAAGGCAGCTGCCAGGAGCTGGAAGTTTGTTTAGTGTGGGTGGCCCTATTAGCCTGTTCCTGTTTTTCCCAGTTATTGAAAACACTAAATGCTGTATTATTTATTAATAAGGCCCTGTTGGGGAGTTAGGGGGCCATTCTCTAACCTCTTAAGTTTTAATGAATGTCTGGTGTTGACTGGGTAATAAAGTGGGAGTTATTTAAAAAGGGGCCCACATCAGAGGAAGGGTCAAGTTTGGTGAATTGAACCAGAACCTCTGTAAGGCAGGCATGAAATTTGGCCAGGTTTTTGGAGGGACATTGGGTAATTTTTGTCAGTTTGTCAAAATTAGCTTGGGTTATTATTGGTGGATGAAGGGGGATAAGGAGGAGGAGGTGTGGAGGGTTGAGAGGATACCTGAGGACTTGAGAGAGGAGGAAGAGGGACCATGTCCTCAATATCAGGGGTAAAAATGGATGGCAGGTCTGTGAGAAGCAGGGTCTCTAGGGGGTTGGTGTCCCTTAGCCAGGAGAAGCTGCTGGGGAGACAAGGAGGTGCAGAGAGAGGGGGTTGGGACCGCAGAGCAAGGAGAACTGAACATATGGGACTTTGGGCCACTTGCCGGTACAATGGCAGAAGTTATTAAGATCTTTTAGAATTTGAAAATCTGGGGTGCTGTTTTTAGGCCATTGAGACTGATTTGAGGTGGAGTGCCTTAATATAATTCTGAAGTCCCAGAGTAGAGAGAAATTTGAGAAGGCAGGTGAGAGGGAAATCCAGGGAGGTTTACTGAAGGAAGTGCCCATGTTAGGATGGAATAAAGGGGAGAGAAAGAGGAGGATAGAAAAAGAACCAGAGGCTAAAGGAGAACCAATAGGGCAGGCAATAACCTAGATGGGAGGAGGTCCCTATTTCTTGAGGGCATCCCCATGCAGGAGAGGGAGGCTCCTGAGAATGCCCATGTCACCTAGACCAATTGTCCCTGGTTGGGGGAGGGGTGCCCAACTCAGGGCAAGAGGAGACCTACTGGCATACGAGTAAGACTTAGGGACTGCAGGCAGTCTCCAAGCAAGAAGACTTACCCACCATCAGTGGTCCTAAAAGGAAAGGAGGAGGGCAAAAGATTCTAGCGCCAAGGAGGTCTGTGAGAAGCAACAGCTATGGGGAGGGGACAGGTCTTGAGGGTATGCATCAAGTGGAGGTTGGTCCCAGGACAAAGTGGTCCAGGGACATGAGACCCTTCCTGGGGTTCAGCACCAAAAGGTAAGGTGATCAGCATGACCCAGAAGACAAAAGATTCTGGAGGCCAGTCCAATCAGGGAAGGTTTATTAAAGGGAAAATGCTGGGCTGTCTGATGCAGGAAAGCAGCAGCATTAGGGGTCTGCGGGAAAATGTTTATGACAGGAAGAGCAGGGGAACTACTGCTTAGTTCTGGGAACAGCTGGACTTGGTTGCTCACACGTGTTGGGGGCTGACCTTCATGGTCAGGGTTGGAGTGTTTCTGCTCCTGCAACTGCTCCCTAGGTTACGGAAGACTGCTCCGTTTTGACTTGTTATGGCACAGTTGCATCTTATTTTTACTGCCTGAGGTTACTTGCACTACCCGCTAGGCCCTATGTACTTTCTGACCTAACAAATAGAAAAATTTTCCCAGGGATTAGAACTGGGTCCTAATCAAGTAATATTCCCTGCTCCAGACTAACATGCTCTCAGAATTCATGTTTTGTCATTGTATATAAAGTCTTCCCCTCCTCCCCCCTCAGCCGTAAGGATTGAACCAGGGAGATATTTAGCACTGAGCTACACTCATAGCCTCTTTTTATTTTTTATATTTGAGGAATGGTCTCACTAAGTTGCTGAGACTGCCCTTGAACTTGTGATCCTCCTGCCTCAGCCTCACAAGTAGCTGGGATCATAGGCTCATAGGCATGAGCCACCTCATCTTTTTTTTTTTTTTTTTTTTTTTTTTTTGTGGTACTGGGGATTGAACTCAGGGACATTCTACTTCCGAGCTACACCCCCAGCCCTATTTTTTATTCTTTATTTTTGAAACCGAGTCTCACTAAGTTGCAGACTGCCTCACTAGGTAGCTGAGGCTGGCCACAAACCCGGATCCTCCGGTCTCAGCCTCCTGAATGCTGGGATTACAAGTGTGCACCACCATGCCCAGATCTTTTTTTTTTTTTTTAATTACAAATTTCAGATGGACAAAATCCATACAGGAAGAGCTTTATCTGTATATGAATGTGAATAACAAGATACTATACTCCAAGACTAATCCCAAAATTGATGACTTCTGGGTCTTGAATGGGGGTGAACATCTTTTTATTTATGGGATGTTTATGAATTGTTATAGCCAGAGTGTGGATTGTGGAAAATTGCCTGCAAGTAATACCATCAATAATTTCTTCCATTCCACTATAATCATATTGTACCCACATTAAATGTAGAGTCTACTTCCTCTTTTTAAAAAATTGAATCTAATAAAATATAGGAGAATGGAGTTCTGGGACTTCTTTTTGTGTGTGTGTGATACTTAGGATTGAACCTAGGGGCATTCTACCTCTGAGCTACATCCCTAGCCCCCTATTTTTATTCTTTATTCTGAAACAGGGTCTCACTAAGTTGCAGAGGGCTTCACTAAGTAGCTGAGGCTGGCCTTGAACCCAGATCCTCTGGTCTGAGCCTCCCAAGTACTGGAACTACAAGCATGCACCATCATGCCCAACTTGAGACTTGTGAGGCCAAGACTTGAGACAATTGGCAACTCCACTTTCTTGTTTTTATGGAGTTCTGAGCTACCATGCGAGAAGTCCAGAAGTCCAATTGTCCTTTTGAGGACAGAGTATACAAGATCATCTTAGACGTTTCATCTGAGCTCTCAGGTAAAAGCAACCATGTCACTATACCAGCTCTCACCATCTGAGATTAAGTGAATCTAAAGAGGATGAGAATTAAGAAATCTTTTTTTTTTTATTTCAGTCACTGTGTTTTCTGTTGGTATAGAACAAACTATCACAAATTTAGTAGCTTAAAAACAACGCACATTTATCTTTTTATAGGTTTCCTGGGTCAGACAACTGGTTACAGACTAGCTGGGCCCTGCTCAAGAATTAAAAAAACGATAACCAAGATAGTTATAGCTGCATTTTGACTAGGAAAGAGTCTGCTTCAAAGCTCATTTAGGTTGGTGGCAGAGTTAAATTCCCTTCATCCATATACTTGAGGACTTATCTTCTTTCTGGGTGTCAGCTGATACCTTCTCAGGTCTTATAGGCCACTAGTAGTTACCTTCCACATAGTCCTTTCCTACACCTTACAAAGTAGCTGTTAACTTCTTGCTCCAATCTGCTAGGAAAGAGTCCTACATAATATAACATGATCAAAGGTGACATTTATTAACTTTACCATATAACATGATCTAATCATGAGTATACCATCTCATTACCTTTGCCATATTCCTATTGGTCAGAAGCAAGTCACAGAGTCCGCTTGCACTTAAGGATGGGGAGTTATGCAAGGTCATGACTCTGGTGGTCACCTTAAAGTGTGCCTTCCATGACCACCTTAGTGTGTCTGCAAAGTGGCTGTAAATAACTAAAACACCTTCTTTCTAGCAACAACTCTGAGTAAAATTTGACTTATTCAAGTAAAGAACTCAGAGAAACCACTTCACTAAATGTTTAGAAAATTAAAGAAATGTATTTTCCAGGGTAACTTTGGCTACAATCCTTAAATAGCAGAGCTGTCCATCTGAGTCATCAGGTTAGCAGTGCCAGCTCTAGAAATCTCTAGGCCATTTCTAACACTGAATTCAAGCCAAGAGGCATCCTATCTGTATTTTGCTTTCATATTCCAAGCAAATTCTTTTGGAGGTAGGGATACACTGTTGGAATATACCATTTCAGATTTTAAGAATCCAGTTCAGAAAAAGTTACAATAATCCAAGTTGCCTGACATCAGATCATCTTGAGAGCTGAAGGATAAGAGTTGGGATGTTCATATTTAATTAGAGGGGTCTTTGAGTGTCATAATTTTATGCTAATAATCAAACTGCTCTAAGTGAAGATGACAAAAATTCACATGGTGCTAATTACCTAAATTGTCAAGTCAGCTCCCAGGGATGATGTCCTCTAGTTCCTAATTACAAAGATCACCAAGACGAATGGTCATCATTTAGGTTTGAATTATCGAAGAGTATAATGTTGCCATACCCTTTGATAATGATGTTTCTTTATAAACAGTGACAGTAACTCACATACTTAAACTATGTACAATAATATATTATGTATAAGACCATTTATGTGCATACTCAACACTCAAAATAATTCTATTGTTCTTACTTTTGTAAACCATTTTTTCCATGAGAAAAATGTCATAGAAAGTTTATTAAATTTTAAAAATTTAACCAGCTAGGATTTCATGGAGCCATGAATACAACTTTATTAATTCCCATCAGATTCCCAAAGTTTTATCTATTATGATAAACTATTCTTTTATTTACCTGCACATTTGGAAGTTGCCAAAACTTTTTGCAGAGATTTTTCTTGCTCCACTGCACTCTTCTCACTAGGAACTGATAATAGAGATAGACAATGAATTTTTCAGGATACCAAAAGAGATGCAACTATAGACCACAGAGATAGTGTTATTGCAAATGCATCAAATTACTGATATCTAGAAATGTATTTTTGTTTATTTTTTTAAATCAAAAAGAAAAGTTTGAATACTCAAAATATGAAGACCTTGACCCAGTAAACATAGCTGACTGGTTTTACCAATTGTTATGGTAATAAAACCCAGTGGCAGTCTAAATACAAAGATCCCACAGAAGAATCAAAGAGTTTTAGAAAAGTAATTCTAAGTTTATGAAAAATAAAATCAGTCAATTGAAGAAGAAATTTGCTGTGAAGGAATCAGCACTTCAAGTCTCATAAATAAAGCGTGAAAAAGTCTCTTCGTGCTGAGAAGAGAGTTGCTATACTTCACACCAAAGAACTTCACAGAACAGTTGAACTTCAAACAGACTAGCTGCAGACAGTTATGAAAACTCAGCAATGCATTGATTATTTTAGGGTCACCATGGAGTATGAAATAAAAAAGAAAGGATTTTACACCCACCAGTTTGACCTAGATAGCTTCAAAAATAGGCTGAAACATCTATCTCATTTACTTATCCATTCATTCATTCATTGTATGAACTTTGATCCTGCAGTTCCTACTATGTGCAGCAGATCTTGAGGTAAGCACTGGGGATGCAATGGTGAGCAACAAACAGAACTCATAGATTAATGGAGTATGGAAAAGTAAGAAGAGGGACCAGTCATTTGAAACTCAGTGGAATAGAATATGCTGTGCTATACAAGCCATAGGAGACACTGTCAGCTTAGGCAGTGTGGGTGTGTGTATGGGGGATATAGATCTGGGAAGGCTTCCTGGAAGAAATCACACATATGGTAAAATCTGAATAATGATAGATGTCCAAGTTAAAGACTTGGGAGCTTGGGAAATGGCTTGTGTGGATGCTTAGTAAGGCAAGATAAATTGAAGTAATGGAATTAATTTTAGCGTAGTGGAGCCCAGGGCTTAAAGATGGAAGTGGTGAGAAGCAATAGGGAGTATTGTGTCCCAAGTGGAGTATTGTGAGTCCTCTGGTGCTCTGCTAGGCAGTGGGAAGGAGTTTGAGTAAGGAAGCATGGAGGGGAATAGAAAGGGTCAGGTGATTCTGGTTGCTGCTTAGAAAATCAATTATAGTTGGCAGAACATGAAGGAGTGGGACTAGTGTGGGAGCTAATGCATTATAGTGTTCGATGAGTGACTGGCTGATGGAGCTCTGAGTATGGAGGAGGCCTCCCAAGTCTCTGCACTGGCCAGGGGTATACACCAAGAGTGGTGCTGTAGGTAGGGAACTCAAGAGATTAGAAGGGAAAATTAGAGAGAGGATCATAGAGGTGAGTTCATTTCTGAAGACTCAAGTCTACATAGATTTGCAGAGTCAGGATACCTTGGAGAGGGGGTATTGAGGGGGAACTGAACTTATCCAGGGGATGGTAATAGTCTCAGGTGCAGTTGGAGGGGAGTTAAATTAAAAAAAAAAAAAAGTGTTAGAAGTACCCAAGGAGGAACTGAGTAATTTTAATTTTTTTTTCTGAAAAGGGGGAAGTTGAACTTACAGATTTAGAAATATATGCTGAAAGTTCAGAATGCTTTATTGTTCCTTTAAATTACACTTTAGCTTTTTCTTGCATCAGTAATATTACTTGTATTCCTATTTCTATTATTACCATAACCTTCACCTAGCATTTATTGAACAGCTTCAATGTACTAGATTTTTGTGCTAATGAATATTTTTTAAATGTTTACAATCATCATATGTGGTGGGTACTATTAAAAAAAACCAGGTTTACTAAGGTTTAATAAGTATCCAGTTTTACTCAAGAAATACGTCGCAGAGGAAGTTTTGAATGCTGCCTATTACCAAAGCCTGGTGTTCTCAACTGGTGTGTTATGTGGAAGTAATAGCTAACTTGATAGAAGAAGAAATCACTCAGAAAAAAAGTCTTGATATAGATTTTATTAAATTCCAAATGCTATTTCTGCAGACAAACACAACATTAAGCTCACCCTTGAAGAGCACCTTTTAGTGAAAGAGAGAGAAAAGCAAGCATATACTACTGCACTGTGGTCTGTGATAATTCCTTTGAAGGGAATAAGCCAGTAGCATTGAGGAAACAATGGAGAGGCTTAAATCAAAGTGTAAAAGTCGAGGAAGCTTCTAAAAGGGAAAGAAAGCCATAGAAGCCATGTAGCACACAGCGCATTATATTATGTGAAACAATTTCAGATGACTGGGCTACAGTATAATGTGGGAATAGAAAGAAATGCAGCTGAAGACAATCAGAAGTCAGATAATTAAAGGATGAAATGCCAGGGTAAGGTGTTTTGAGTATAATCAGGAGTTAAATCTTTGGAAAACTTTTAAGCAGAGGAATGAAACTGTGAGATTTATGTTGTGAAATGCATAATTCCAGCAGCCAAATAGAAGATTCAGAAAGAACAAGAATGAAGTCACAGAGATGATGTACACAGAATTTGAAAACAGGTTAGAATTTGGCACTGTGATGTAATTTTAATCCTCAGTGGGAGTAACTTTGAACACTGTACCAAGCCATTCACTTGCTTGGAAGTTGAAATAGTCAGATGTGTGACTATACACTGATTCATGGACTGTGGCCAATGATTTAGTGGGATGGTTATGGAATTAAAAGGCAAATGATTAGAAAATGGGGACAAGGAAATTTTGGGAAGAGGTGTATGGATAGAACTCTCTAAATATGTAAAAAGAAAAAGAAGAAAGAAAAAAGAGAGAAAGAAAGAAGGAAGGAAAGAAAGAGCGAGAGAGAGAGAGAAAGAAGAAAAGGTTAGGAGTTCTGCCTTCTTAGTTTGTAATAAATACATTTGTGTATGAAATATCACTATTTTCTTTCATCCCATTGTTCATGACATGTGTTTAATTCATCTAATACTTAAATATTCATTCTGCATCATAATATTTAAATTACTAGGTACTGAGAAAAGTAAATATCACTCAAGGACTTTATATCTTCTGGGAAGGGGTCAGTACATTTTTGATTGTATGCAAAAACAGTTGTATTTTATTAGGTGGAACTACTACCTCCACCATCTTTTTTTTTTTTTTTACAGGGAGGTGAATTATGGTTTAAGGAAATGTGCATGGGTGCCTGTTATAGTCAGATATAGAATGTCCCCTGAAGATCTTAGGATTTATACATTTAAGTCATGAGGATTATAATCTAATCAGTCAATAAAGTCATTTAATGGATCATCTGGGTGGTACCCTGGGCCAGGGGGTTGTGACTGAAGAAGTTAAGTTACTGTAAGTGTAACCTTGGGGATTGTGCTTGTATCTTTGAATCCCCTTGCTTGCTTGCTCTATCTTGTTTCCAGACTCTGATGTGAGAGCTGAGCCTAGTCCTCTCTTTCTTCAATTCCTGCCACCATGCACTAGGCTTCAGATTTCAATCTCAAATGGACTGAATCCAGAATCTCCAAAACTCTGCAAGCAAACAAATCTTCCTTCCTCTAAATTATCAGTCTTTTCAGATAATAGCAGTGATAATGTTGACTGAGACAGTGCTAAATTGACCAACTGATGGACTGGTGATGGTTTATTTTATATATCAACTCAAATGAAGCACAAAATGCTCTGATATCTGCTTAAACATATTTCTGGGTATGCTAGTGAGGGTGCTTCCACTCAAGATTAGCATTTGAATTAATGGACTGAGGAAAACAACTCTTCAATGTGATTGGGCATCATCCAATTTGTTGAGACCATGGAATAGAACAAAAGATGAAGGAAGATGGAATTTACTATTTGACTGACTTCTTTACAATGGAATTGGAGAAAGGGAATATAATTTGTGCATCTTGATAAATGGTAAAAGATGAATTCAAGTTAGATGGGTTCACTTTCTGAATTCACAGTGGAATAAGAGAAACAGAACCATGCTGTAATTTCTTGTAAATCCCTTTACCCTGCATTAATCCTGTACTTACTCTTTCATCTTTATTATTTCATTTCTTGTGGTCACAATACTAGTTAATTAAAGGATGTACAAATCAAGGTGGAGGTTAATAGTTAAAATGCAAATGTTATCTGATTTTAAAAGTTTTTTGGGAATTGCTTGAAAATTTTTGCAGGCCAAATAATTTTGTGGGAAGACACTTGACTAACTTTTTGATTTTGTGCAGGTTTATTAGCCAATTCAAGTTTTAAAATGTTCTTGAATAAAATTTTTAAAATTTATTCATTGTATTTCTTCACTTTTGACTTTGAAGTTGATGTTTTTTCTAACAGTGTCTTCAGTTAATATTTAATTATTTCTCTAATCAAAATCCAATCTCAGAGGCCCTTAGTTTTGTTCATCACCAAGCTTCTTTTCCATCAGATCCTGAACAGTTTTCTATGTAATAATTGTCTTGGATTTTAGATTCATGTATTTTTTTTTTATGTTCAATATCAACATTTATTAAAACCTCTCTATCTTTCCCAGTTTTTTTTTACTCAATATTCTTTCTTAGATTTCACAAAGTATTTTTATATTTAACTTTCTTGCAGAACACAACTTTTAATTATGTATTAACATGTCACAATTTGCCCATCCATTTAATCAAATTGTATTAGTTTCAATGTATTTTCTTTTTTTTTCAGAATATTGAAAATACTACTTCACCCATTCGAGAAGATAGGCACTACTCACAAATCTAATGCACATGTTTTTCTTGTTCCTTTAGTAGCAATTTGATTATATTTAGAAAGCTTTTTCCATTATTCCTGAAGTTCTTAAGTAAATCAAGATACAGCTATGTTCTTTTTTTAATGCTATTGGTACTCAGGGAACAATTTAAACCTAAGATGTAATGTCTGTTTTTAGCTCAGCAGAAAGGTCTTCTATTATTTCCTTTCTTAAATTATCTCTATTCTTTCCTTTGGAACTTCTTTTAGATGGAGATTGGATATCCTGGATTGTTCCCCTTGAGTTTTAATTTGTTCAGACCTTAAGTTTCCTTGCTTCTTTGCTCATTTTTCTTTATGACTTCTCTCTAGATTTATTTTCTATACTATTAATTTATTCTTCAATCACCTCCTTTCTTTAGCCCTTCTTCTGATTTTTTTTCTAATTATAGTAAACCTATTTCATTTCACCAATTTCTTCTATGGTGCAGACTTCGTATGTGTTATTGTAATAGCTATTGGATTTTCTTTCCTGAGGTTGTTAAGTAAATTATTTTGAATGATCTAATTTTCCTGAGATTTTATATTTTTCTAAAGTTGACTGCTTCTATTTGTTTATATTGATTGTTCTCTTTCAGTTCCCTGCTTTTCTTCAAAGTTCTAGGGACACTTGGTTGCAAACTGATTTAGGAATGAAAGATGAAGTAGATCATTAAGGATAATAAGGGGCAATTCCTTTCCAAAGTGTGGGTCTGTGTCACAATTATCCCCCTCTGGTAACTGGCTGGGGTGGCTGCGAGGTTTGTATTTTCAGGGGAAATGCAATAGCATACTTTATGTTAGGGTATATTGGGAAAAATAGGGATGGAAAGCCTGAGGAATCTATACTTCCACCCATTGCTAGAATAATGGAGTTTGTCTTGGCTCTGAAATACTTTAGATCACTTTCTTTTTGTCATGAGTTGCCTTTTCTTGTTTTCTGGCCAGTCATTTTTCTATTATCACTTTTAGTTATGTTGCAAACTGGAGATGATTCAATCTATGCTTTCCTATCTGACCGTCTGTTATGGTTTGAATTTAGAATGTCTCCCATACCTCATGGAGACAAGGCAACAATGTTGGAGGCAGGCCTGGTTGCTGAAGAGGGGCCCTGGGGGTGTGGCCTTGGGGATTATATGTGGCTCCTCCTCCCCCTGCTCCACCTCTTGCTTCTGGCCTCCATGATAGGAGATCAGAGCCCTTATTCTCTCCCTGTCTCCTTCTGTCTCTCAGCCATGCCCTGAACTCCGCAGATATAACCCAACCTGGCTTGGGTTGCACCCCTGAAATCTCCAAAACTGTGAGCAAATAAATCTTTCTTCCTTCCTCTAAATTGTGATGGTCAGGTGTTTTGGATTATAGTATTGAGAATGCTGACTGGAATACTCCCATGCCCACATTAGGAGGGAATAGAAAGTGTTTATTTGTTGCAAATATATTGTCCTTTTTAGATAATTTCTCCAGGATGCTTTCTAGTACTTTATACAAAGTAACTCCAATTCTTGGAAATAATTACCATGGCTTTAACTTATATTTTTCTTATAGGACGATTCTGTTTTAGGTCAGTCTATTGTGTAGACCTTTTTTTTTTCAGGTGGTACTCAAAATTTCTATTCTCCTCATGACACCCTATCTTATTGCCCATTAACATTCTGTACTTAATCCATTTATTACTATTTGTCTGTAATTGAAAAGATTTCATGCAGAAAATAGAGTTGATGGTAATACTGTCTCTGAAGTCTTTATCAAAGTTCTATGATTGCCAATTAATAAAATGTGGATAACTTGCTTTTTGGCATTTAAATGAGAGATCTTTTACATGCATTAGCTATTCTATTACTTCATAAGATTTGCAATTAACTTCTGCTTCATACTTTTATTTTTTGTCACTCATGGACATTGTTGGTTGTAGTATTACTCAGAGTTCTACAGAGAAACATAACCAATAGGGTATGTATATATATAGAGAGAGAAAGAGAGATTTATTTAAAGAAATTGGCTCATGCAATTGTGGGGACTGGCAAATCCAAAGTCTGCAGAGCAAAGTAGCAGGCTATAGACCCAGAAAAGAGTTAATGTTGTAGTTTGAATATGAAAGCATTCTTGAGGCAGAATTGCCTCGTTTTCTGAGGAACTCAGTCTTTTTCTATTTAGTTCTGCAACTGATTAGATGAGGATCACCTGTAGTATGGAAGCTAATCTGCTTTACTCAGAAACTATTGATTTAAACATTAATCTCATATTTAGAAAGAACCATCACAGAAACATCTGGACTGGTATTTGACTAGATATCTGTGTACCATGGCCTAGCCAAGTAGGCATATAAAAGTAGCCATTTTAGTCATCCATGTTCACTAATAAATGAATTATAGTTATATGTATATCATTACAAAGCTTTGTTCAAGATATATTTAAAAATTTCTAAATGTTTCTTGAGTTTAAATTTAGGTATTTTTTAGATGGACCTTTAAATTGTATTTATTTTGTTTTTATATATTTTTATTTGGTGCATTGTAATTATCCATCATCCTGAGGTATAGAGTAGTAGGTACCTACATGTACACAACTCTTGGAGCACTCCTCTCCAGGTCCCAAACCTCCCTCTCCCTCCCTGTTCATTTCATTAATATTAGAATTTGTAATTGTATATATCTATGTAGCATTATTTCAACTGTTACACTCTTCATGTCTCTGTTCCCTCTCCTGCCTCCCCTACACAATCTCCATAACTCCACTGGATCTCTGCTCTTATGATGTTACCCTTGTTTCCCAATTCCTATCTAACTTCTACATATAAGAGAAAACATACAACTATTCATTTTTTGAGACTGGCTAATCTTGCTTAGAATAATATTCTAGATTTTCACCCATTCTCCTGCAAATGACATAATTTTGTTCTTGATGGCTGAATAAAAGTCCATTGTTATATAAACCACAGTTTTATGTATTCTTAAAAGAGTATTTATTCCTGACAGAGATTTCCATGTCATGTGTTAGCCACTGTCAAAATTTCAACTGATTATAACTATTGAGTTTAGACAACTTTAAGTGGACTATTCTGAAAGTTTCTGGTGTGGCTTGTAGTGGTACCAGTCAATTTCAATTGTAAAATTCTCAGCACAGGTAGCTAATGCAAAAGGGAAGGTTCTATTGTTTTTTTTTTTTATTTGTTTGTTTGTTTGTTTTTCTGTAGCTTTTAAATTTTCATTTAAAAGGTGTCATCTTTGGTAGACGAGTTAGATAATATTTTCATTGCATCTCCTTTCACCTACCCTGTAATAGAACTTTATGCCTACACACTTTGCCAAACACTGTACCATAGACTAGGTAGAGAACACATCTCTTCACTGGGCACTGAGCTTAGTTCTATGCCTTGCTTTGGGTAATCAGTGTACACAGATATATAAACAGAGGCTATCATTGCATGGTCTAGCTTTCCTTCTTCTGCTTCCATTGTCATCAGGACAGACTTCACTAGTCAGTGTTTCAAAAAAATATGTGGAACATATCTAAACTGGGTCTCCACTTTGAATTAAAATGCTACCAGGTCACTCATAGATCTAGAGGTATGAGAATTTATTAATTTACTAAGCTGTTGAAATTTTGGAATTGTTTCTTACAGTATTGTGGAGAAAGGATCAATTTACATGTCACATTACTTGCATTAATCTGTATCATATTTTCTCCATTTACTCCACAAATACATGGGAATACTATGGTCAGTATTAGGAAAGTAATGCCAGTGACATTTATTCTCCTTTTTCATATAAGATTCAAGAAATATACTTTCTTGCTTTCTATTCCATGTGGATCCATGTAAAGAACTGCTGATGAAGAAAATAATCCAATCAAACTACTTTTATGAAGTAATTATTTTCAACCACTGTATACCCTGAGGAAAAAAATCAGATTCCAGAGATGATGTTTTCTGATGCACACAGAAGCAATAAAGTTTAAATCTTCTATTTACAATTGAAATTATAGATTGTAGCATGAACATCACTTGAATAAAGACAGGCTAGGATAGGCTGCAGTGACAAATGACTCTAAATCTCAGTGGCCTACAAGAACAAAGATTTATTTCTCACAAATGCAATGCAGCCATCTTGGGGTGGTCCTCAGCAATTCTCCATGTGGGTTTCTTCTGGGACCCAGGCCAGTGAAGCCTTCAATGGATAAAATACTGATGAACTCACAATAAAGGGAAAGTGTATGCCACCTCATAACATTTCTGTTTGAAATGGAATTTTATCATTTTGGTTTTCATTCATTGGCAAATTCTATCACCAGTGGGTCATAAAATTATAATCCACTCTCCAGTGGGGGAGAAAGAAAACAATTATAACTTACAATTTTTCTTTGACAACTTAGAGTATATAGCATCTTAATTAATGGTTACTTTCCATGAGAATTTGAGCTTTTAAAGTCTACATGCTTTAAAAGAAATTCATTAAAAAGAAGCAAGACATTTTATAATGAGGAGGTATAGAACAAGTATAAATTTGATACAAATTATATTGTAACAAGAAATAAGTGTGCATTCATACAAACTGTAAGTCAATGTTGTAAATATTCCCAAATTTTATCTTATCAATGAGCAGTACATGACTTAGGAGTCCAGAGTTTTTTTCATGCAACGTATCTGAGTCCCCGATCTTTTATCCTACTCCAAGTTTTCATTAACATTTGCTAATAAGATTCTCCATAGTCTCTGTTATAAATGCGATTTCTATTAGATAGTTCTGAATCAAAGAAAACGGAGCACATAGGTTTTCTATTTTCACATTAAAGATTATAGGGCTTATATTTTTCTATCCTCTCAATAAAGCAAATAGCAAAATCCCTGACATAAAATAAGACTAAGAAAATCCTCCTTCTCTGTCTAAAAATATATTTCTAGCTGCCTTTAAGAATCGTTTAACCTTTATGAAACCTAAGAGTAATGCTTTACCATTTATAAAGCACTTCCTGAAAATTTAATTAATTCTCATTACAATTCTGTGAAATCTGTATTACTACTTTTCCTTCATTATGGATGAATGTATTGAGGAAGTTAAATAACTTTTGAAACATCAAATCCCTTAGCAAGTAGTTGCTAAGAGAACTGTTCAAAACCCTATACATTTTTTTTCAGCACACCTGATATAATGCCTAAATTTTACTTTAAAACACTGAAGTATTATTGATGTGATAGTGTGTGTGTGTTTGTGCCACTTACTTAAGTTCTAGTGCTAGAGGTGATTAGATGATGCTATCAAGACTTTTAAACTCTAGTTGTCAGGTAGCAACATGATAAAGGATTAGTCTTCTGCAAGTCCTTCCACTTCTGTTAGCTATCTACAACTGAGTAGAGGTATAAAAATGGATTTTTTATTGGTAAAATTGGTCTTATTAAATATAATCATTTATTTTTCAACTGGACTTTACTTGTGAAATCAAAGACATTCAAGACATGGAGTTTGGCTAACCAACACTTATTTATTCTCGGACCCCTCTGAGATATTGTGATCTTGATACCCTAATTGATTCTGTGTCTTGTGAGCCTCTAGTTATTGATTAGAAGAGTTTCATCTGGATTGCATGATGCTAATTAAATGCAGTGTCTCAGGAATGTTGCCCCATTTTCATCAAAACTACTTTAAGTCATTGGGACACCTAAATGACATAGATTTGAGAATTCTTCAAGCATAGAAAATAGGTTGTATGAACCCATTCTGTGCTAGATTTGTTAATATACAGTCATCTAAATGTCTGGGGGCGCATAATGGAGGGACAATATGCAACTTGTTTTCTCTACAACACAGCAGCTAAATATGAAGAGGAACGAACATCAGCCCTCTCATATTTTACTGTCAGCTACTTGTATCCATAATGAAGTTGGCTTAGGTCAGTTCTCAGTCACATAGTATATCGGATAAACAACACCATGTAGTATGCCTTCCTCAGTGGTGGTCTTTATGATCTGAGATAGCCTGTGTGCTAATACTGAGGACCGTACTCACTAACTAGGGCATGGTTTACCTAGGGCCTTAAAATGTTCTGGATATGTACCTGAACCCTGAAAACAGTTGTGTAAGCTAGAAGTTCGCTCCTCAGGAATGTTTCTTCCAGCCAGATGTGGTAGTGCACACCTATAATCCCAGTACTTGAGAGGTCGAGACAGAAGGATTGCAGGTTTGTAGCCAACCTTAGCAATTTAGTGAGGCCCTCAGAAACTTAGTGAGACTCTTTTCAATCCTTAGTACCAAAAGGAAAAAAAAAAGAAGAATGTTTCTTCAGACAACTTTCAAGCACACTGATTCTTTATATACAGTTTTGTATAATGAGAGATTATACTGCAATTTTAAAAAATAATATTCTTTATATGAAGCAAGCACACAGAAAAAATATTAATACTTACGAATAAAACAATTGCCTAGCAAATATTCATTAGACAGCTTTACAAATATTGGTTAATTAAATTTTACTAGATAGTTTATTTATAGCATAATAAACATATGATAAAAATAAGAAAAATAAGTATAACCAGAGAAAATGACATTCAAGTCAAATACTAATTGATTAAAATTATTTTTCCCTATCATAAGGTATGTGCCCCACAAACTTTACTACCAGTTTGAAAAAGTTATGTAAATTCCTTCTGACTATGGCAGACATAAATACATTATTACCGTGCCTTTGAGATTTCCTTCAATTATCATAGTTATCATCCAAAGAATTCTTTAACTGTTATTACAGAATTTAATTTTGAGTCAAAAATCAAGTTGCATTGTTATTGAAATCAGGCATTAAAAAGTAATTTTCCCTTGGTTTCTCACCTTTTATTGGCTTTGATGCTCTGATTACCATCATTTTTCTTCCTTCCTGTTGTTTTCTAAATTAGCTCTATTATTTTAAATTTGAGTCTTTGTTGATAACAGATAATAATTAGCCAATTTTGCAACCGAATCAATTTTTTAAAATGGTTACAACACTCTGTGTGTTTGAAATCAAGTGTATAAATTGAGATTTAGAAACCTTTATGTGACCTTATATCTTTAATTACAAAATACTGTGTCAGTAAATCTCAGGAGTGGTATGGATGGGGTACATGCTGATATTGTAGTTTTTGACATTTTATGATAAATTCTAATAAACATTTTCCTTTTTTTAGATTTTTCAAAGCCTGTTGGGGCAGACTTACACATTTAAGTACAAACAAGTCTAGTACCTCCTCATTTGCAGGACCAAACCGAAACTTCTTAGCATGATGTAGAAAACTACTTATCCATCTTCTTCCTTTTTTTTTCCCCAGTGCTAGGGATTCAGCTCAGAGCCTTCTGCAAGTTAGGCTCTACCACTGAGCTACACATCTAGCCTCTTTTTTATTGGTCTTGAAGAAATAGTGTCATTAATCTGATTGTTCTGAAATAGTGTGGTGATGAACTCGATTTGGTAGTGAGCAGGGGTGACCATGGTATATTCTCTTTTCTGCTTCTTCCTGTCCTGAAACTGGAGTAGGAAATGAGTCAGACTTCTCCCTTTCAGTCTAAGACTGCTCACTTTTCTCTTCTTCTAGTCATTCTTTCTATAGTGTCAGTAATATGGAGGGTAGTTAGACTTGATTTGGGATTAGAGATTTACTAAATTTACAGTTTAAAAAGATTTGAATGAGTTAGCTCGTTTGACCATTTGTAGACATCAGCCCAGGCTACCTGTTATGCACTGCCAGCTTATGAAAGTATAAAATATATTGTCTGGAATTACTTTTGTTCACTATCTAGTAAACTGACAAAAAAAATCAGAATATATAAAGCTAGAAGAGAGAAAGATTAAAACTTTGATGAAAAAGTTTTCATCAAAGTATAGTTGCTAAGCCGGGCGTGGTGGCGCATGCTTGTAATCCCAGCATTCGGGAGGCTGAGACCGGAGGATCCGGGTTCACAGCCAGCCTCAGCTGCTTAGTGAGGCACTCTGCAACTTAGTGAGATCCGGTTTCAAAATAAAGAATAAAAAAAAACAGTGCTGGGGGTATAGCTCGGAGGTAAAATGCCCCTGAGTTCCATCCCCAGTACCGCAAAAAAAAAAAAAAAAAAAAGTATAGTTGCTAAAAGAAACAAATGTCAACATGAATAGAAAGGTACTATGAATACTTAAAAAGATTCAAATGAAGCATATAAATGACTTTATTGAAATTTAAAAAGTCACCCACAAAACATGATTCCCACCCCACCAAATACTTTAAGCGAAAAAACATGACTGCTATTGAGATTTGAACTAGTATCCTAGAAGATCAATGAGGAGAAATAAATAAAACTTGGTGCAAATGTGCTAAATGTAGATATTGATGGAAAAGATAAGAGAGTGTAAGGATATATCCAGGATATAATGTGGCAATAATAAGATTTCTAGAAAAAGAGAAAGGAACAGATGTAAGGGTTACACTAATTTAACAACCATTCAACAAAAATATCCCTGGGCTAAAGATGCACTGAATTTCTGGTATGAGTAATAAAAAAGGAACATGTATCTAGACATAAAATATTCTAAATCTAAAGAAAAAGAACAATCTCTGAAAGTTCCAGAAAGAAAAATCAGAATGTCTATAAAATAAAGTAGGCTAAAAGATGCTAGATAATACACAGAAATGAATGTAACCACATAAGAGTTAAAGCCCCAGAAATCCATGCCTGGCCAATGTACCGACATGAGATCAAGATAGATAGAATTAGGATTTCAGAACATATATCCCCTCACATAAGGCAATCTGCAATTTATCATTTCAATTCATAACGAAAGGTGGCATTATTGGTAATTACACCACCACAACAAGCATAAACTAGGACTTCTTTGAAACACTGGACAGGCATGTAATTTATCATGGTAACTGAAAGTGAAAGATGACACCATCAATATATATGCTAAAATAACTAAAATTTCCCAGGGAAGTGGAAACAAATGGTATCTACCTATCTACTCCATTTGGGGAAAGTGGTAAAGAACTTGAACCATTGAGAAGACAAAGAATCAAAAGAAATTAAGAACTCTGGATGACATAGTAGTAAATTGAGAAGAAAAGTGATGAGCAGCAAAACTTAGTTAAATTTTGACAGATCAATTTGGAAATAATAATGTAATGTTAAATAACATTTCCTAAAACATGGGAAACATTCAAGATATCCTAACAATAATCTAGAAATAATGGTAATAAACTATGTTGAAATAAATTGGAATAAGAGTAGGAAAAAGAGAGGAGAAAAAGAGGATGAAAGAGGACAGTGGAAGTCTTTTTAACACCTTGGGTTACTAAGGAGGGTAAAGGAGGGACAGTGCAATATAATATTTAGAATTACTTAAGCTCCAGGTTAAGAGCACAGTTCTTGAAGACTTTTAATTCTGTTCAGTCTTCTGACACTAGCCACAAGTTCAGGTATCCTGAAAGTTATTGTCACTTCAGACAGACTGCTACAAATTTGGGGGATTTCCATGGACTTCTTCATGTTCAAATGATTTACTAAAATAACTCACAGAACATATGAAATGACTGTACTTATGATTGCAGCTCTATTATATATAATGAAAGGATGAAAATCATAACCAGCAGAAAAAAATAAAAGATGCCTAGGGCAAAATCTGAGACCAGGAGTGTCACAATCACAAAGAAAGATTCCATGTCCTCAGAGACATGTTATACTTTCAGCACTGATGTGGCGGCAATGCTCACACAGAATATTGGCCCTAGAAAGCTTGCCTCAGCTTTGGTGTCCAGAGTTATTATTTAGGTTTCATCATGTAGACATGACTGATTGAGTTATTGTTCATTATTCTACCATTCACTGGAGATCAGACTCATATGATGTGGCGTAAACCCCTGCCTCTCTAATCATGTATTTGGCCAGCATGACCAGCCCCTTTCCTGGGTTGTTTTGTTAGCATAAATGACCAAGTGTGGGCAAGGGAGCCATCATGAACAACAAAGTCCTTCCTAATGCTTAGGACTTCCAAGATTTAGAGAGTACCACAAAGGAACTGGGTCCAAAGGCCAGACCTTTCTTGGGACTGAGGCCAAATTCTTTTCTGGACAAGATCATCTTTATGGAAAAATTAATTGGTATTTTTTTCAGTTTGTATTATAGAGGTTATATATCTGAAAAAAAATTGGAAATATATAATCCAAGTTAAAACTTATAAAGGGAGAAAAATGAATGGATTGCTGGGTTGAAGCAGAAAACAATAAAAAGAAAATTAAAAGATGAAATATTAGAAAATGGAAAAGTAGAGCCGGGCGTGGTGGTGCACGCTTGTAATCCCAGCATTTGGGAGGCTGAGACCGGAGGATCCGGGTTCGCGGCCAGCCTCAGCTACCTAGTGAGGCACTCTGCAACTTAGTGAGACTCGGTCTCAAAATAAAGAATAAAAAATAGGGCTGGGGGTATAGCTCGGAGGTAGAATGCCCCTGAGTTCAACCCCTAGTACCAAAAAAAAAAAAAAAAAAAAAAAAAAAAAAGAAAATGGAAAAGTAGAAATGATATTTACACCTCACAATTCATTCCCTCGAAAGGAAGAGTCCTGCTGAAGGAGAGCTACTTTATAAAGTAGAAGTCCTAGACATTAGCACTTTTGAATTACCAACTCATTTGTGGATCATTTGCCTTGATATTTGTGATAAAAATAATTGTATATTTTTAAAGAATTCTAATTCATATTCTAACTAGCATAGTTAGATGAAGAAGTTGCTAAAAGTAAATACTCAAAATGGAGATAGCAATATCAGAGGAGGTAGCATTGAATGTTAAAATAACAAAAAGTGTATAAATTTCGCATTGTGTAATAAGAGGCAAAACTCAAATTGATGGCATAATAGTCATAGAGTATGTATTTCAATTAATATGGCACTAACTATATAAGAAAATTTATTAAAATACAAAAAAGATATATTTTAATTGTAAAATTATGACAGAAGACTTAAAATTACCTTTTACAGAATTGAAAATATTTAGAGAAAGACCATACAAATTCTAATTATGCAATCAATAATCATTACTAAATAAATATATATGAAATACTATAAACATCAAGTAAAGACATCCAGAATTTTATTTGGTTGATGTTTTCATAAAAAAGTCACAACTTTTTCTTAAGTTCAAGATTTCTTTCAGGACATAGTCTCATTATAATCTGATCAAATCAGAAACAAATAGTTTAGAATGTTAAAAACCTTAGCAATTTAAAAGACACTAATCAGCAACTCAGATTAAAAAGAAAACTCAAAAGTGATATAAAAATTATTGCAAAAGCAAAGATATATAAAAACATATATAAGATACAGAAAAAAAAAAAACATGAGCAAATGTATGTCCTGAGTGCCTTGATTTCAAGACAAGACAAAAAGAATGAAAGGACTTGATATTTATCTGAAGGATTTTATCTGAAGGAATTTTATATAAATATATAAACATATATATGAATATATAATATATATGTAATAATTTGAAGGGATGTAACTAAGAGTGAAAAATATTAGTATAATGAATGAAAAATAGTGGAAAGAATTTTAAAAATCTAAAAGCTTATATTGTGAAAATTATTTTAATTAATTCATTAATATATCAGTTAGAAACTTCACAGTAGAATGAATTATAGATTAATATGGGAAAATTGTGGTTGATTGTTTCCATGACAGATAGTTTCAATTTTATTTGAAATCTCCCAAGTTTTTGATGTGATGATTAAATTTTGGGGATTAACAATGAAAATAAAAGTGAATAAGGACAATGTTACTAGGTTGCGGTCAAATTTATGCACCCTCATTACACTTTTGTGGGGCTAACAAGCCATGATCTACTCTGTGCTCAATAGTTCAAATCATCTATCCTTTCCCTTTTTAACCAAAGAAAATCCAGGAAACCAGAAATTCAAATTCTGGCTTATTTCAGACAGGTAGGATTGAGTCAAGGCTCACCTCCCATGGCTGTCAAGTCAACAATGTTCATCTTTGTGACTTCAAGATAAAGTCAGAACTGTGAAGGATTATATGATAACAGATTATTTAGAAGTGTAGACGAGTCATACAAATCTTGAATCATTTCTGTAAAGATGATAAATGGCTTAAACCATGGAGCCAAAAGGAAGAAAAGAACAATGTTCAATCTGTGAGCAAAAATGCAAGCCATTTGGCTTTACTTGAACAGTATCCACCTGCTTTGCCAGAGGAGAGGAAGGGCTTGGGAGGTAGATAATGAGCCCAGAGATTCAAACCCCATCTGTTCAGACAGGCTGAAGCTCTCTGGGATGACAACATTTATGCTGGGCTTTGATTGATATCATCTCAATTGGCTCTTGACATGAGAGGTAGTTGAGGATGTCTGAATTAGAAATTGCTCCCAGGATCCTGAACAAGTGCCAAGAGCAGTGGTTACAAAAACACTAGTGAAACAAAAGAATTTTCTACACACCACCCAGTCCCCTTCATAATTAAAATAAGAGAAGAAAAAAAAAAGGAAAGGAAATGGGGAAGAGTGAAAGAAGAGGAAAAGAAAAAGGAAAAGAGATGGTAGAACTGAATCCAAGGGTAGGAAATGACAAATTACTGGTGCCATCTATTTACAATGAATAATAATTTGCATTTATTTGACCCATATGCTCCCTTCAGTCACACTTATTTATTTCATTTTTATTTTTTTAAATGTTAATTTTTCTTGACACTTAAAAAATTAAATTTCATTCAATATTGATACTTCTCATGATAATTTTGGGGATCTTCTTTATTTTATTTTTGTTTTAAAGCCATCTTTACAATAATAAGAATATTATGACACCAGTCGGGCATGGTGGCGCACGTTTGTAATTCGAGCATTTGGGAGGCTGAGACCGGAGGATCTGGGTTTGCAGGGAGCCTCAGGTACCTAGTGAGAGGCACTCCGCAACTTAGTGAGACCCTGTCTCAAAATAAAGAATAAAAAATAGGGCTGGGGGTATAGCTCGGAGGTAAAATGCCTGAGTTCAACCACCAGCACCGCGAAAAAAAAAAACAAAAAATAATATTATGATTACTTATTTATGTGCTAATTTTCTGCATATTTTCACATTAAAACACTTCAAAAACAATTTACAAATTGTATAATTTTCACTACAAATATGTAAGGAATTTAATCAAATATCCTGTTATATAAAAGGTTTCTAACATTTCAGTATTTTAAATAAGATTAGGATGAATGCGCATGTATGTATATAGTCACATTTCTTTATGACAATTAGCTTATTTTCTTAGGATGGTCTCTAAAAAAGAAATTCCTGAATCAAATATAGACATTTTAAATTGTTTGGATATATGTTACTCTTTTGCTTTCTGAAAATATTTGTAATGTCTGGCATGACAATAGAAAACTCTAATGATACCCAGCAACTATGAGTAAACACATTGGTTTTCAATTACTTTTGTTCCTGTTTTATGTTTAATAATGTGATACATAATATAGTATTCCATTATTATTTTAGTTCATGTTTCTTTAATTACTCATGAGGTGAAAGATTAATATATTTCTGTATATTTCTTAATTAGTTTAGTCTTTGATTATTTGTTGCTCCGGGCTTTCTTTGGTGTGTTTCTGAATACATCAGGCACTGATATAAGACCTATTCAATCTCTCCTCCCCTATAAATAATATGGCTTTGATTATTTTCTTAATTTCTCCTATTTCAATTAGTTTACCTGTTAAAATGGAACAATACTGGTGTGGTATTCACTTCTTCATAGTTCTTTTGAATTTTAGAATATTACATTCAGTTATCTCTTTCATATATTTTATGACTCAAAGCTACATTAAATTCAATACAGCCAAAACCAATATATGTTTTGACTCTCAAGCTCTCCATATATTTTTGTTTGGGTGAATAGCATTATTATTTAAACTTTTGAACAAACTAGAAACTTAAGAACCTTCATTTCTCCACATTTTCCAAAATCAACAGCTACCTAGTCTATATATTTAACCTCCTAAAATTCTTTTGTCAAATTTCATTGAATATGTCATCCCATCGATTGTAACATACCATTATTTTAAGTATCCTTAAGAAAGAAAAATGCTATCAATCACAGAGAAATTTTTCCTGACTAAAAGCCCTACAGGATCAGGTTTTCTATGTGATTTTGTCATCTGCACCCCCAAGAACTTTGCCTATGTACCATTTCTAAGAGTAACACCCTATCATCTCAATTTCACAAATTTCTGTGCACTTGTATGAGCAATGGCAACTGGACAACTACATACAACACAGAACCTTGAGAAAAATCCTGATTCAGATGTGTTGAATATGATACTTCCCTTTATCTCCTCTCTCATAACAGTATTCCAAGTTATACTCATTTCTTGCATAGCCCACTACAATAGTTATGGGAGCAGTCTATCTGCATTCACCCTGCCCAACTTCTTCCAGTCCCCATCTAGCAGCCAGATAGTTTGAAAACCAGATAGTGTCACTTATGTTGACTCTTCTCTTCTGGCTGCCTTCAGTGACTTGTCATTATACTACAAATAGAGATAAAACTTTTCCAACCAGATCTTGCATGGTCTGGTCCCATATGTCTCCAACCTCATTTCTCTTCACTCTTTCCAATTCTGAAGAGAAACTGTTTCTTTATTGAATATATATATATATTGTCTCCTGACCAAAGGCTCTTCTACCCATACCCATTCAATATATATAGATATTGAATATATATATATATATATATATATATATATATATATATATATATATATATATTGTCTCCTGACCAAAGGCTCTTCTACCCATACCTAAATTATCCTTATTATTTAGATTTAAGTTCAAATTTCATAATCTCTTCAGCTAAAAATTGCATGATCTCTTCAGCCAGGTACCCATTAATTTATTTTGTATAGCACTTAAGCACTTAATACAGTTGCAATGTTATAACTATTTTTGTGATTATTTGTTTGGACTACAAATTCTATAAAGACAAAGACCATTTCATTTGTTCACTTTATTGTTAGCAATTGTCACAGGCTCTGGAAAATGATAAATTATCTCTTATGTATTTATTTAATGCACAAAAGAATAGATGATTCTTACTAAAAATGAATGTGATCCTGCAGATTATAATAATGCACTTAATAAATGTGAGCTCTTATTGGTACAATTATTGACTTCAATTCTTTACATACTATCTCTGAATTCTCAATTTTGAAAAGTTAAGAATTCTTACATATCTTCACTAATTACAATGTGTTTGAAGTGCAAAGGACCGAAATGATCTCTCTTAGTTGTTTAAGAATTGTACCTGTCCTGCAACCTTGGTTTTCTTGACATAAACTGTACTAAAACCTACTTACTGAATTGAGAGGAAAGTAAGTTAAAACTGTATGAAATAAGCCCTGGATTTACATGGTCAGAAACAAAAGGCCAATTTTTTCATATACTTTTTTTCACTAATAAGTTGCAATTATACATCATGATGAGGTTCAAAGTGATAGAAGAATATATATGCATATAGCAGATTGTGTATTTCTCTCCAGATCTCACCTTGCTTTCTCTCACTCCTCACACAAATTATTGAGATTGGTATTGATAACTTCAAATATGTACATAGCATTATTTGAACTGTTTTCTTCATCAATTCTCTAAAAGGCCAAATTTTCCCCCATTGAGGAAAAATCCCCTATTTATTTGGATTTTTTGTTTTGTTTGTTCTAAGTAAAAGCAAAGGATAGTCACAGGTCTTCTTTAAATTGCTTGCTATAATATTCTACTTAAAGAATGCCAGCATTTCATTTTAATCATCTCTAGCTCTTTGCTCAAAGGCCAATTCAATTTCTGCATTACTCATTAAAATTTCTTTTACACAAATAATCATTAGTATAGAAAAGAAACCTATAAAAATGTCTCAGTCAACACTATCATTTTGGTGCCTTCGTCCCTTTTTAATTAGAGTTCTTGGTGGCTAGTTCATGATCATCATACATTTATTGTCTATGTGCTGTAGATAGGAACAAAATTAGGTAGTACAAAAGACAGAAAGATTAAAGGCATACATCATAAACTCTCTCAAGTTCCTTCTTTTCTTCTTTCTTAACATCTCCCAGTACTGGACAGCCTTTTTACTTTGAGAACTGGCAGAAAAAGCTTGCTGTGTTTCAGTTAAAAGCGAACCAGCCAAAATGAAGCCTCATTAGCAAATTAAGCCTCTATTTCCTCGTCTGCAATAATATAGCTATCTGGGATAGATGGCACCATTGTCATCAAACCTTGTTCCTATATCCACATCCTTTACCATTTGGCTTTATAGTTGCTCTTATGGAAGCCAGGTGTGTTTTCTTACTCCACTTATGTTGGACTTAACCAAGTCCAACATAACTTATTTTGGCCAAATGAATTTTATTGGACCTACATAGAACAAAGGCTTGACATTTGCTTGTGTGGTTGGGCTTGCTTTCTAGTCTTTCTGTCATTGTCATGCAAATACATACTTGAGGTAGCTAAATAGTCCAAAGAGGATGAAAAGCATATAGAGCATATCGAGATGATGCATGCTGGGAGATAATTCTAATAGCGCTCAAATTCTATCAGCTGATTCTCAGCCAGACCAACAAATCAATGAGCAAGAAAAAAATATTTTTGTTTGCTAATGACTTTTAGGATACCTTGTTACCTACCAAAACTGATTAATATGCACCATGTTTTTAGATAACTAAGAAATATATCATATGCAAGGTACTTAATACCCTCAGATACTGTATAAATAATATTTTTCAGAATAGGTAATGTAGGAAAAACTCCAGAAAAAAACAGAAAGCTTTGGTAAAGCACTTTGGAGTTCTAAAATCGGTAGACCAGCATTGTCACTCATCTCTATCAACTAAGTGTCCTTTGGAAAGATATTGTACTTCTATAAAGCTTGGTTTCCTCATCTGTAAATTGAGAGTGACAATGGAATATAACTTAAAGTATTTTAAAAATTTGATGAAATCATGCTTAGCAAAAATGTGGCACATAGATTTCAATAAATGTTAGCTATTTTATGATTATCTTATCATTATTAAAATATTAATTATAAATACTAATGACTGCAATAATTATTATTAGTGCTATTTTAGTAGCCTATTTAGAGGCAAAATTAGTGTTCAATTTAAAAAATATTGACCAGTTGCACCTTTCTTCCTCAACCTATTTCAAAAACATTACCAAATCAAGAATAAACAATCTTCTTCTCATAGCTCTAATTTATCTACTATGCAATGTATTTATTTTGATAGATTTCAAGATTCATAGTATTTGAAACTGAGTAGTTTGATTGCTATCATGCCCTTCAAGTTTCTTTGTGTTATTTCTAGTTAGTCAATGGGGCAAGATCATAAGAGATATCACCAGCATCATTCTGTTTTATCATCTAAGCCTGGAAATTCTTTCTAGCTAGGAAATCCCAGTAATATGATATGGCTTTTTGTGAAAGCACTCTGCTCAAATGAATGCTTTCTTCATAAGAAAGATATCTTCAAAATATTACAACATATATTTATATGTACATTTTTAAAATTTGTCTCTCTCACTGGTAAGCAAGCTTCCTAAACAAGTGAATCTTGTCCTTTGCTCTCTGCTGCATCTCTCAAAGCTAGAAGACTACCTGACATATTGGGCTTACTGAGCAAATACTTGCTGAATGAATCTATAAACTTACACAACTAAAAATGGTTAGAACTTCAAGAATGTTTATATTATTTTCTTTAAGTTTTATAGTAGCCTAAAAGATAAATTCTATACATAAGAAACCTGAATTTTCCACCAAGTTGCCTAACATCAGACAACTTTTGGAAATGAAGCCAAGTTAACTCCAAATGTCAAATCTTAATGCCACTATCTATATTTCTCAATCACCTGTCATTTTACTCTTTACACTATCTCTTAGAAAAATCAACTGGAATAAAAAAAAGAAAATTATTAGCATACACAAAGAAAACCTACAACTCTAATCTCTCAAGAAATATTTTGACTGAAGGTGAGACTTTAGAGTCAATAGTTGAAAAAAAAATTCATAACTATTCATATTCAGTGGACAACTTTATTATTCATTCTGATAAAGATTTCCTTTCTTATTTGTATATAAGTATCTTTCAAGGTCATAGGATTATTGCTCCTAGAAATTAAAACAACTTCAAGAATCTGATTCCTTTACAGTAATGTATTGCTTTGTTTTGTTTTGATCTCTCTGAGTTTGGAAAGAAAATTGTTTTTCCCTGGATCACCCAAGTAGGCACGTGGTTTTAATGTGCCTAGGTAGCATCATTTAAATTTCAAGAGCTGTGACTACAAAATATGATTTATTCAATGAAGGTGAGAGAAAAGGAACACAGTATACACTGATTTATTTCAGGGTAGAAATAGAGACTCAAAAATTATAAATACAAAATCTATGTTTTCCAAGGGAAGTTATGCATTTTTGCTTCCTTAACCAGATCACACAGTGGTCCATACATAGTCACACTGCAAATTAATTCAACCAAATGAATTAATAGAAACTGGCAGTTGGAGACAAATGACTGAACCCTTTTGGTCTAAGCATATGATCTTAGAGATGTTGCTGCAATCCACATAAGGCCTTTGGAATGTGTTCAATTAATTTTGAGAAGTGATTTTTTTATTGTCTAATTGGCCTGTTGTAGAAATACATCTATGCCACTTAAAAAGCTTGTAGGCTCTAGCCGCTCAGAGTACCTGTTGACAAAGTTGCCCTAGAGCTAAACAAACCAATTTCTTGGAGAAGTTGAACTTTCATCTTAGGGCAAATGGACTCTTCTGTCATGTCTTCTCTCTTTCAAAGTGGAAGCTTCATGCTCAAAATAAGGATTATCAAAGTCTCCTGTATCCATGAGAGATATGTTCCAAGACTTTCTTCACTTGACACCTGAAACTACAGATAGTATCAAGCCTTATAAATACTGTGTTTTCTATATATGCATACACAAGTATAGTATCTATTTTCTTCTCAACTAAGCACTTGCAATACACTTTAGCCATATCTTTTTATGAGGTGAAAAGCAACATTAGCACAAATTTCTTTTTCTTCACAATTTTATGATAGAAAATTAGTTCTTACCATAAATCTTAGCAACCTCAACATATATATTTTTTTGTTTCCTTATTAAGTCAAGAACTTTTCACCTAAAGAAAGTACTTTGTGGTTTCTCTTTGGAATGTTCCAGTTGTCAGCATCACTACCATTGTATTTTGAACCATAATTAAATAAGGATTTTTGCACACAAGAACAATGACACCTCAACAGTTGATCTGATAACTGAGAGTGCCATTAACTAATGGCAGGTGGCATGAACGGTGTGGATACCCTGCACAACTTCACATCCCAGCGGGACAGAGTGAGATAGTGTGAGATTTCACCATGCTACCCAGAACAGTATTCAACTGAAAACTTATGCATTATTTATTTCTGAAATTTTCCATTTTGTATTTTCAGATCATGGTTGACTATAACTGAAACTGCAGAAATCAAAACAGTGGATGTTATGGTCAGATATAAAATGTCCCCTGAAGAGCTCATTTATTAATGTTCAGGGTTCATATGGTTAAGTCATGAGAGTTTTAATCTCATCAGAGTGGTTACCTAGGCTGGTGGGATGTGGCTAGAGAAGGTGGGTTCCCAGAGGTGAGCCTTAGGGATTGTGCTTTTGTCTGAATCCCCATGTTTGCTTGCTCTTTCTTGTATCCCGCCTCCATGATGTGAGGAGCAGAGCCATGTGCTCTCCCTCTCTCTCTGCTTCCTGCCACCATGCCCTGAGCTTCAGACCCTGGATTCACATGTACTGAACTTGAAATCTTCAAGAAACTGTGAGCAAATAAATCTTCCTTCCTCTAAGTTGTGTGGTCAGGTCTTTTGGATTATAGCAGTGATAATGTTGACTAAGACAGTGCATAAGGGGGACTACTATATCTTTCCCCAAGGAATTCAGTATCTGAATTGATTGATCTTTTGCTAGTTAGCACTTTTTGATTTCAAGTCAAATAAACTCACTGAGCTAGTTTAAGCAAAGTAGAAAAATTGAGATTCTAGAGGTAGTCCACAGACACTGAGAGCCTACAGTTCAGTGGACCTCAACAGTGACTAAGTTGAATAGAGCTCCTATTATAATCTAGTCAATCAAGAATGCCCTCCTGAACTTCCTGAGCACTAACAATTCTCCCAGCTGGCCACTCTGTATGTGGCTCCCAGCACCATGTTGCAATTGTTTTTCTAATAGTGTAATTCCATTGTTTTTCTCAGTGCAAGGTGTTTGAATCTTCCTTAAAAGACAGGTTGTTGACAAAGGAAGCTCCTCCTCCTCCTCCTGTTCTACTAGTTAATAAGAACCTTGTGTCTCTTTCCTATATGCTGTAGAAAGCTTGACATTTTATTTCCTCAAGTTATGGAAAATAATGTTTGCAGGTAATTCAACTAGTTAAACCTCAGATTACTGTGTCTTAGAGAGGGAAGAGAGAGGGCATCTTTAGTCCCACCACAGACTCTGGTAGCACAAAACACCTGAGCAGAGAAGGCTTATGACATGACCCAGACCCTGAAGCCATTAGCCTCCTGTCACTTAGAGTATTATTTGCTCTATCTATAATCAATCTATACTGACATTTTATGTATGTTGAAAACAAATTAAGAAAAAACAAATATGCTAGGAATTTACATCTTGTGAAAGGATGATATATGTAAACAACCAGCTAATGCCAATAAAACCTAAAAAGCTCTTGAAAAATTTATGAGACATTAAACTCACACTGACAATCAGTACCAGTTGCTGACCCTTCATCATGAAGCTATTAAAAATAAATAATATCAGTGTTTCTTTTTACTGACATGTCTGGAAATATTTATCATGTAAATCAGTGACTATTTTAAACTAACAAGTATTCTTAAAAGTCTAATTTGCAAGCCGGGCGTGGTGGCGCACGCTTGTAATCCCAGCATTCAGGAGGCTGAGACTGGAGGATCTGGGTTCATGGCCAGCCTCAGCTACCTAGTGAGGCATTCTGCAACTTAGTGAGACCCTGTTTCAAAATAAAGAAGAAAAAATAGGGCTGGGGGTATAGCTCAGAGGTAGAATGCCCCTGAGTTCAATCCCCAGTATCGCAAAAAAAAAAAAAAAGTCTAATTTGCATCAAAGTTTCAAAAGTATGTGGAATCTGGAAAATGATTCCTAATTCCTTTCCAAGAATAAGTGTTACTGGGTATAGACCAGAGATTTTAATTCAGTAAGGTATTTCAGCCTCATTTTGGATTATTTATTTATTTATTTATTTATTTATTTATTTATTTATTCATTTATTGTGGTATTAGGGAATCAATCCAGGGGCATTTTATCTCTGAGCTACATTTCCAGTTCTATTTTTTTTATTCTTTATTTTGAAGCAGGGTCTCACTAAGTTGTGGAGGGAGGGCCTCACTAATTAGCTGAAGCTGGCAGAGAACCTGCAACCCTTGTGTCTCATCCTCCCAAGTTCTGGGATTACAGTCATGTGATTACTTCATAGATTTTTATAAGGATCCAATGGAATATTGTACATAGTCAGTGAGTAGAGTGACATATCACATTCAGTAAATAGTTATTTCTAGTGATACTTTTAGTTAGAAAATAATGCAGCATATAATAGCTCTGTATTATATAGTAAGAAAAAGTTGTACTTACAGAATGTAGGATCTTGGAGGAACTATTTAAATTTCTCTTTTTAAAAAAGCATACTTACAAGACTGTTACAGACTTAAACTAATTAGAAATCATCAAGTCAAAAATTTCCTTGGGTTATTGATATGCAACATGAACACTACAAAATATTTATGGAAAGAAGGAAGGAGAGAAAGAAGGGAAGAAGAAAGATCCCATTGTACCTTAATCTAATACAATTATACAGCAATGTGGATTATATTATTGCAATGTATGCCAGCATTTTATCAACTGAAAAATCTTTCCATAAAGATGTTTTTAAAATTCTATCTGTGTTAATCATCTCTCTGTCACTGTGAAAAAAATACCTGGGATAAACAAATTATAACGAGGAAAGATTTATTTTGGCTTACAGTTTCAGAAGTTTCATTCCATGGTCATTTTGCTCCATTGCTTTTGGGTGTGTGACAAGGCAGCACATCAAGTTGAGAACACCTGGTAGAGGAAACTGCTTATGGCAGACAGGAAGAATATAGAGACAGGAAGAGGAAGGAGTCAGGATCCCAGTGTGCCCTTTAAGGGCACACCCCTATTGAGACAACTTCCTTTCATTAGGCCCCAGCCCACCATCTTCCAATACCAACCTGATCTGGGAACCAAGTCTTTAATACATCAGTCTTTGGGAGACACTCAAGATGCAAACTATAGCACTACTAAACTATGACTGATAGATTCCCAATATAGGTAATTCCACTCCTGGGTGGATGCTGGACTGATGGGGGGGGCAGTTTTAGCCTCAGGTACAATTGGGACACTAAATAAAAAGAAAGGGGTGGTGGAAGCACCTGGGGGGTACCAAGTAGTTTGTTTTTAAGAAGAGGATGTAACCTAGTAAGTTTGAGAGTCTCTGTAAGATGTATATGATGGCATCTGTTTTCACAAAATGACTTTTAGTATCTCCTAGGCATCCTTGAGAGGTTTTGGTTGCAAACTACAGAATCTACTTAGGTAGATTAGGCCAAAAGATTTATTAGATAAGTTACAGAACTCTCAGGAAGGGCCGGAAAGCCCAGAGTAGAAAGTGCAAAGGTAAGAGTAATATATCCAGGAGAAATACCCAAAATATCACTAAACTCTACTCTACTTGTGGACACAGTGCTGCTATTCCCACCCAGCACTCTGATCCTGTGTATCATGACATGGAGTGTGGAATTTCCACCATTATATTTCTAAGCATGTTGATCATGTCTACTTGCCCACAGTTGCATAGGTATGGCAAAACTGAGATCACTTACCTCTAAGGGAGTCTAGGATATGCAGATAATGTCTTCCAGCTCTCATAATATAGGAAGGTATATTAGGAATGTTGAAGTGCAAGTGAATGAGCCAATTGCCAGTATCTGCCACTTCTTGAGACCTTCATGTAAATACCTTTTTTAAGATGTTGATTCAGTTGAGCATATCTCTTTATAAGTTAAATGTCCCATGGATCCTAAAACTCATCTCAAAGGTCTTCAGCTTTATGAAAACTTTCCCAGTCTCATCAGGACATAGGGCATGATGCTTCTAGACTAGAATTTTTGTTCATATGTCTTTTCCTTCATTTCTTCTACTAGATTGTGAACTTTCGAAGCACAGATTAAATTCCCTTTGACTCAATATTATCTTGGTAGATGAATCAGAGTCTGATTATGGGGCCCACAGAACCTTATTGCTTTGTCTAACTCCAGGCCCCAGCTTGCTTCCTGGGAAGGCAGCACTAGTGGAGATGTACACAGTTTGCTTGGTAGTCAGCGAACCCTCTGTGATTACTGCCTGATGGTTTGGATCATGGAGCTCCCCCTGTAGCACCCTTGACATTGGGAACACTGCTGCAACTGCACATGGTTGCACCAATCCACAGAAGCTTTGGGTCCCCCTCCCTGCCAGTAGCATTGGAAAAACCTAGAAATAGGAAAAAGTCACTGAGATGTGGGATAGACTTTGAAGAATGAAAGCAACAGATGAGGGAAGAAGAAAGTCAATTAATAAATTTGTTTCCCTTTCTCATCTTGAAAACTGTCCAAAGATGTAGTACTTCATAGTCATTCTGAAGATAGACCTAAAGACTGAACATTCGCCTACCCTCTATAGGAAGCTGTGATTAGCTCAGGAATGCACATTTTAAAATTCTCTTCTCACTTCCATTTTCCCCTGCTCCTACTTTCTAGGGGACTCAGGCTAAGGTAATGTTTGCTAAATTAATATATAAAAGAATGAAGAATGTGTAGCTAGGAAGGGTATTGACTTGCCTAAGGCACAAAGAAAGTTAAGGGAAAGCCTTCATTCAATTTTAGACCAATGAAGAAAGCGGCATTTGTCATCTTTATAGTATGTCTAACATTTTACATAGGGCATGGCAGATAGCAAGAATTTGGAAACAGTTGATGAGTAAAGGAAGAAAGACAGGCAGGCAGGCAGAAATCAAAGAAGAGAGGGAAGGAGGGAGGAAGGGAGGCAGGAAGGAAAGAATAATAAAATGGAATAGATAAACAAGGAAACAGTTTAAAAAGAAAACCCAGAGAACATCAGGATCTGAGAGGTGGGAGCTGAGTAGAAGGCTGAAGTGGGCTCAGGCTTAGGGCTGGGTCCAGCCCATTGAGAGCTTCGGGGCCACTGTTCAGGCTGATAAAAGAGGGAAAAGAGGAAAAAAATCCCACATGTGAAAGAAAGTACAGAAAAATATAGGTTGAAATAGCTTTTTTAAAAATGCACAGATCTTCCACTGTACTTGCCTCTCCCCCACCACATCTCCAGGTTAGCCCAGATCATAATTCAACTTTTTACTCTTTCCTATTGAACCCTTATGGACTCTCAAAATCCTTCTCCACAGAGGACTTAAGTAAGTCATCCAACCTTGGAGTTTATACATAACAAGATTTCTATCCACTTTCCTTAATTGTCTATAATTTGTTCATTTACAAAGGTAAAAAATATAGACTAGGGATGGAAAGGAAAATTCTCAAGGTCATACCAAACATCCTACTTTGATATCAATGTCCTTGTGTGTATATTTACATATATACACACTCATCAACAAAAAGCAAGGAGAAAGGAAGGAAAGAAGGAAGGGAGGGAGGAGAGAAGAGAGGGTAAAGAGAAAAAGCCAGGATGTAGTAAAGACTGTCACTATCTCAAATGTGTCTGTGCTTCTCTACATTTCCTATTCTCCCTTAAAATTGCTTTAAGGTATGTATGATTAGAGTTCAGCCAGATGAATTGTGAACACAAGTAATATTAGCTGCTTCTAGACCAGAGCTTTCCAAATATCATGCAAAATCCACTAGCCCTCATATCCTCTTTTGCAACAACTCTTGAATTATATGGTTAAAAACTAAATTTTTATTGTGATAAACTCTGAAATTTCAGGTATTATCATGAACTAATGCTAATTATCCTAACTCGCATAGAAATTGCTTTCTGGAAATTGGTACTGGCATCAAAGGAAGTAAAATATTTGTCATTGGCTTAGCAATCATGGGGCAGGTGGCAGTGAAATTGATTTTGGAACCTGAAATATAGTGATGCAAGTCAAAAACAAAATAGTTATTAAAGCTATTGCTTTTAGTAACTTAAAGTCAGGCAACATAACTGTCGATTCTTTATCTCTAGAGGGCTAGCATAGAAAACAAAATTTTAGGAATGTGTTCTGGTTACTTATGATTTCATTTGGGAAGGTGTGACAAGAAAAAAATGAGCTCAGGAAAATATTAGCTGGTTTATAAGTATAAGAGAATACCAAGAGCCCAAATTTGAGAAACTGTCCAGTTGGAAAATCTATTCAGCATAATTTTTAAAAATTTTACAAATGTCTTATACTAAACGTGTATTGTTTTCATGATTTAGAATAAATGATTATAAAAAGAAAGGTGACTTTATTCACAATAGAATAAAGAGCATCCAGAGTACAGAAATGGTAAAGTAGTAGCAAGATTGAACTAAATAAGATGGAGAATAATAGGACAAGACTAGAACGTGCAGCTGATCGGGTATGAGTTAGATAGACATGGTCAGGACACTTGTTTCTATTGAATGAAAGACAAGTACTCAAAGCTACTCATGTCAACTACAGTGACTGCTGGTCCATGCTAGGAAACAAACTTCTGTGATGTCCCCATAGAAAGCAGAGTAAGTGAGAGAATGGTAATAGGTCTGCCCATATCCCAGTTGAGATACAGAAACTTGAAGATGGCCCATTCATCCATTGGACATAGTTAAGCCAGAGTTGTTGAATTTAGAATGCTCTGCAATAAAGGGTAATGTCCTGTGGGAATCTGATGTCACATTCACCTCAGGCAGAGATTTACATTCTGTCTATAGTGGGGCAAAGTAAAAGTCATTTGGCAAAAAATCTATGTAGAAAAGATGGAATGGAGAATAGGGAAAATAATGCAATCTACCACAACTACTTTATTTTTGTCTCTTTCCCCAACACTAGAATGTAAACATCCTCAACAGGACATTCTGTACTATACACATTGCTATTTCCCCAGCACTGATAACAGAATTCATAATAGACTATCAAAGAATAGTTTTAAATACATGAAAAGAGCTTGGGGAATGAGTTGGATGTGATTATTTATCAACTCGTGAAAAAGAATCAAAACAGTCTGTAGTTCTTAAATTACACTAGCTAAACAAAGCCCAATTTTTGGATACACCTTGAAAAATACAATCTTAGGGTAAAATTCTCATGTTTTTTTGACATGGAAGAGAACTAAAAAATGGAAGTTTTTGATAATGAACATATAGGCTAGTTTCTATAGCAAAGAAGAGACTCAATGAAAGGTTTTATGATTTCATTAAAAGGGCAAGTATCATTGTTAATTTTTGAATGTGAGTCAGCACCAAACATATAAACATATAAACAAACACACCCATCCATAACTTAAAAGCATTTTTAGAAGATGAAGTATATGAAACAGCTTTATGCCCATGGCCTTGCTATTAATTATTATAGCAGTTGTCTTTTATTTTATTTGTTACATTTCATAACCTTCTTATGAAGGAAAAATTGTGTGGTTTTCACTGCACTTAGGGAATATGACTTACAACCACAGTGATGAGACCAAAAAAAAACAAGTCTCTAAGATGGTTGGTGGTTGTGACTTGAGCAGGTAGCTTTAAATAATTTGTGTATTTTTAATTTAGTGTGTCTATTCAACCTGTATGAAACATAGAAAGCATAGGAAAGTGCTTTTTATGATTGTTATATGTATAGGCTCTCATGTTTCTTTCAGTTATAATAACATTTTTTAAGTGCTTACTGTATGTTGGGCACTCATAAGTACTTTGCATATGTTTTATAAGTTTTCATGATGCTGAAAAAATGCTACACTTTCCCCTTTTTTGGTACTGAAGATTGAACCCAGGATAAGTATACTTCCAAGCTACACCCTCAGCCTTATTTATTTATTTTTATTTTGAAACAGAGTCTCACTAGGTTGATGAGAGTCTCACTACTTCCTGAGGCTGTCCTAAAACCTGTGATCCTCCTGTCTCAGTCTCCCAAGTACTGGGATTACAAGCATGTGCCACTATGCGTAGCATACTTTCCCCCTTTAATAGATATACTGAGAAGATTTGCTTCCAAGGATATGTAGATGAGTATTTTGGTGCTGAAGTACTGGAGTCTAGCATGTACTACTATGTGAATAAGGCAGATATTTAAGTTCTATGGGAGGGGTTAATTAAGTTACAAATAGTTTGCATACTTCATTTTTTTTAGCTTATTTACAAGTGTTATTAACCATCTCTTTTTGTTAGGTGCTGTTGTAAGGATTAGGAATAAATCTGAGGACAAGCAGACAAATGTCCTTCTTTTGTACATATTCCTGTGATACACTCCTGTGATGACTGTGATATAGCCAATAAATAAAAACAATCAAGAAGATAATTTATAATACATGCTATAAAAATCAAATATAGTGATAAATTTTGTAATAGTACTAACAGAGTGTTGCTTTAAATTGAAAAGTCAAAGATGATTTGAAAAAGTAAAGCAAACTAAGGATAATTTGAGAAGTTGAGCAGAAGGTTCTATGTTGAGAAAGATTGGACATAAAATAATCTAAGGAAATAGAGTCTCACTCAGTTAGGTGAAGAGTATGTAGGAATGAGAAGAAAGCCAATATGCTTAGAGAAAAAAAGAGCAAAAGCACACTCAATCAGGCAAATCTGGGTCCTCTGGCTTTAGTGCCTGCATTTTTTGTAATAGCCCATATTTAGGACATATATAGCCATGGAATATTCCCAGCTCAGGAGAAGACTTCGAGAGTTCTAAGACATAAGCCAAAGTGGCTGCCCCAAAGTATAAAGTCTTCAAGAACTCTCCAGTATTCTGAAAAGCTACATAATTTTTGTATTCTATTCTCAATATATCTTGTTTTATGAGAATGATACTTCCTTTTCCTTCAAAAACGTGAATTTCTTGGAAGAGGAGTCATATTTTTTTTCTGAGACTGCATAGAAACCCATGGAGCCCTTCTGAGCACACCTGGTGTATACATGATATATTTTGAGAAACGTGGTTAACACAGCTCATGGCAGGCACTGAGGAAAAGCTAATGACGCATGAGTGAACTTACCCAGTTTGTTCCCCTCCTCTGAGCACGTGGGGTGTCCTGACAAACCCTCAAAGTCTTATCTGACAGTCCAAAGCATAGTTTATCCAGAGGACTCCTGATAAACTGCTCTCTGGAAAACAAGCAAACAAACAAACAAAAATCTTCTAATGTATAGTGTTGCAGATTTCCATGGTGTCAGTACCTGCACCAACATTTTGCAAATTTCTTATGTGACATTACTGGAAAAATGACCCATAAAATCAGCTCTTGAGAGTTAGTATGAACCAACGTCAGAAAACTCCTGCTTTATCTTCTCAGGATTTTCTAAGTTTATATGATAACCCAAGTTCCCCCATCTTGTTTCACAGCATACTGATTAGTTCTCTCTGTTGTATTGCCCTCTTATTTGTATATCTATACACTTTCTAGTGGGCCACAAGGGGGGAGGTTATAGCTTGTGCATACTTTGTGAGAATGATGTTTCAAGTTGTGAAATTATTCTGCTATGTGTCATAAATAAGATGGATTGAGATCCGATGGAATAAGAGAAGGCTCATTAAATCCGATCCTCATTTTTGAAGGCCCAGAAACTCACGTAGGTCAGTTTAAGACTGTCCAGATAAGGTCAAGTCCTGAGACTTGGACAAACTAGGTTAAATTCAAGTTAATGCGACACTGTGACAGACATACAAGTGGAACATTGGCATGGCCAGAATAAAAGAATACTCTTTTACAGGAAAGTAAATATGAACTAGAAGCTCCTAACTGACTTACTTTTAGAAAATGAAGTAACAGTCATTAATCACTGATCATTTTTCCATGTTAATAACCCTATGTGAGTTAGTTATAAAATTTAACAAGACCAAAACAAGATCTGATGCTCCCATTTCACTTGAGGGCTGATCTTGCCAATGACATTATGACTCAAATTGCCTCTACCAATGTGACCAAAAGCAGAATGGATCAGAATGTGCTTCTGTTGTCTGTTTTTAGTGATTCCATGACCTGAGCACATGCCATCCCCAAACATCGTTATGTTCATATATTTTTATATATTTAGTCAAGTTATAAACTAATCCTAGGTGTTAGAATGGTCTCTCTGATAGCTTTTTTTAATGGTACTGGGGGGATTGAACCCAGGGGCATTCTACCTCTAAGCTACATCCCAGCCATATTTTGCATTCTTTATTTTTGAAATAGGGTCTCACTAAGTTGTGGAAATGCCTCACTAAATAAAGAAGTCTGGCCACAAACCTGTCATTCTCCTGTCTCAGCCTCCCAAGTACTGGGATTACAAGCATGCGCCACCAGATAATTGGATATCTGTCCAATAAAAGTTCAATGCCAAATAATAATATTTGCCTCTAACTTCGTGCCATTCTAGGTACCTCACTATAACTAAATTGCTACTAATATAGCAACAAATTTACTATTGGAAGAAGCTTGAGCTACAGGCTTTATTTGTCAAAAAAATATTAAATGTTCCTTTAGTATGTGCCAGATTTTGTGTGGTACCCTGGGAATACCATTATCTGCTGAACAGATGATTCCCTAAATTTGGGAAGGTTTTAGACTCACTAGTTGTACAATTTACTATCTGTCTGAATGAGCAAATTAGTTAAACATGTACAGCCTCAGTTTCCAACTTGTAACATGAATATCATACTATTTATCTTGAAAAATATGGCGGGAATAAAATTAAAAACAAAATTTTCATCTAGCCTAAAACTCCTCCCTACAAAGGTAGTATAGAAATAAAACTATTTTATCATTAAATAAGCATTATAACGGAATGTGATGCACATCATAAACAATCTGCTAAGAGATGGCAAAGACATAAATATCTCACCTCTTTTTATAGCCAAGTAAATATAATCCATTATGGACATGTTCTCAAGATAAACAATAGCTAGTTTTCAAGTGAGAAGACTTGTTAACACCATTTGTCACTCATAATTTATCTTAACTTTACCCTGTATTTGAAGTGACCATCTGGTTTGCTAACTGGCTTTGTTTAGAGAAAAAGTAAATGGCTCATATCTTTAAGACAAAGAGGAGTTTTGCAGCTTGGAGCAAGGTACCAATTCAGGTGCTACTTTCCCATAGAAACTAGGAAAAACCTAGTTCCCTTCATGTTTACACTTCAAAGAAGACTTGCAGATCCTTGAGAAAAAGATTCCTGAATCATAAAGCAGATAAAAGACCTAACTAGATTTCAAAAAATTATATATATATATATATATATATATATATATATATATGAACAGAAAGTACTCATAACATTGTTTCCTAAAATAAATACTCTAAGAAAAAGGAGGAAATCCAAAGTCCCAGGTCAATGGGTGAAGAATTGGGCCCATTAAAGCAATCAGACTTTCACAGATGACAATAGCTTAATATTGTTCATTTTGCCAAATTACTGTCCAAGTTTTGTTGATTCAACTTTCAAGTGATGTATAGTATTTGCCACTTTTTTATTCAAAGATAAAAAAAAAAAACCCTGAAAACTGAAACAGACACTCAACAGCTCTTACATAGAATATTTAATTATTTATTTATCCCCAAGTGGAGCAAGGTACCAATTTAGGTGCTACCCTCCCACAGAAACTGGGAAATACCTATCACCCTTCATTGTTATAAGAACTGAATAATACATTTGTGAATGTAAAAGTACTTTGTAAACTCTTAAACGCTTTTACAACAGAAAGTATAATAACTTGAAGTAGGCAATTTGGTTCTATTAATTAGAGGCATCTTAAATTCAGAGAAGAATTCAAACAATTTGAACAGAGATGGGGCAGGAGGGAGGTTTGCATGATTAGAACAAATGCTGTGTGTTGGGAAAGAGTGGACAATAACATTGTGCCCAGAGTATGTTGGCATTCAAGCATCACTAGAGCAATCTATTTGACTGATAGTCAAAAGACAAGAGGAAATAATTGTAATTTCCTAACAAAGGGATGATATGAGATAATAACATACAAGAACTTATTAACATTTGGATGGAGTAGTTTCCTGCAGGGGAGAAAGAAACCTCTCTTCCATTTGAATCTTTTTTTTTTTTTTTTTGTACTAGGGATTGAGCTCAGGGGAATTCTACCACAGAGCCACACCCCCAGAACTCCCCCTTCTTTTTTATTTTGAATCAAGATCTCACTAAGTTGTTGAGGACCTTGTTAAGTTAAATGTACCTATCACTGTATATGACATTATGATGTCAGACTACAATGCACCAATGAGGAGAGAGCCACGGGGAAGCTCACCAAGTACTGTGGGCACATATGTCCCTACCACTCTGAACAACATTATGATGTGAGACTACAATATACCTATATATGTATACCAATATACCTATATATGTGTATATATATATTTAATATATGATATATATTAAAGTGCTTCAAAAGAAAATTTTTTAAAAAATATTTGGATGTTTTAAAATTGTAGATTGACTGATAGTTGAGATCTGAGATGCTGATATCCAGTAGTCCTGGATTTCAATCCAAGCTTTCATACTAGCAAGACAGATTCAGAAGAATCTCAGTCTGTCTGAATATTGTATTCCTTACCATTCTGTGCCTTCCTTAGTTTCCTCGTCTATAAAATTTGGCTCAGTAATGTCACTATAAGACTTCAATGTGCAGCCAGTGTCTGATAGATAATAAATGTCAATAAATGGTTACTGCCACCTTCACTGCTTCATTATTAATAAAAATAATAAATGAATTGAGACAGTTTGGGGCTAAATAAATAATTAAATGTTCTATGTAAGAGCTATTGAGTATCTGTTTTGATTTCCATTTTTTTCCTTTAAATAGAAAAGTAGTAAATACTATATATGGGTTGAAAGTTTAATCAACACAACTCATGTAGCAATTTGGCAAAATGCATAATATTAAGCTATTGTTATCTGTGGAGGACTGATTGCTCTAATGGGCCCAATTCTTTACCCATTGACCTGGGACTTTGGATTTGCTTCTTTCAAGAGGCAGAGTATAGATTTTATAGTATTGGTGTGGCCAATGAGGTTATAATAATAGGTTTGTGAAAGCAATTGTACATTTTCATTAGTCTTCTTACAACGTTGCTATCACCATAAGAAGAATACATTTGGGATAGCCTGCAATAGTTTGAGAGGCATGCAGAGCAGATCCAGATTTCTTCAGTTGTCCAAAGTAGCAGCCAAACTCCAGACCTGTGAGAAAGCCTGACCAAATTTAGGAAAGCTGATTCCAGATGTATACGCTATCAACTTTCTGTTGTAGATCACTAAGATTTTTGGCTCTTTGTTACTCAGTGATGGCTGACTGATACATCATCAGATAGATATAACATTAGGTCCTCACAGAAAGATATTGAGAGAAAAGCAATAGCTATCTTGTGATGTTATTGTTAGGATTAAAAAGGACAAAATATACAAAACGTCTGACACTTGAGACATTTAGTAGGGCTAGTTTATGGAAATTTTTTGAAAGTCAACTTTTCACAATGTATTCCATTTTAAAGTGGGTTATTACCAGTTATTATATTCAACTAGCTTAAGAAAATGGAAATGTTATATTATATCCTTTAGTGTTAGATTTCTATGTTTATAATTCTAAAATAACTCCCTTTCTCAATTTTTACATATTGCATTAATGGGCCTATTTTATATGACAGGCATTAAAATAAGTCTTTAAACAATGAACTGCCCAAGACAAGACTTTATTTTCCCCCATTGATAAAATGGCCTTATTTTCCATTTGCATAATGGACTCAAGCAGTTGATGATTGGTTAAATTGCTCATTCTGCCTCTTGCCTGCAAGAATTTTGCTGTGAACAAACATCAGATACAAAATCTGACAACTGTGGAACATTAAATAGGTAATCTCCTTTTTAAACCGTGTGATCTTGGTTTCCTAGAGTTATCCAGTAGAAAACAGATGCCAATTAAAAGCTCAGTTTACAAAAATAATAGGGAACATTTATACCAGCTTCCTATGGAGATACCTCAAAAGGAGAAAAAAAAGTGTGGAAGGCTCTACCAATACCAGTGTGTTCCTGCAGTTTCATAAATATCCCTTTTCTCTCCCAAATATTGACCTTTCTGTGGTGATACAAGGTGAGCACAACTCCAAACAGGGTAGAATTAGGATCAAATCTGCTTTCTTTATAATCTATAAATGCTTTGATGTGTTTTACTGCTTCCTTTTTAGACATACTGGAGGAAGGATGGACTTATTCTGTCTGACTTGTGCCTGCTAATAATGAATTAAAGGGTCAGGAAACTGAAAGGTTTCTGGCTCTCTCTCAGCATAACTTACAACACAACAAATCTCTAGCATTTTACAGTATCATTAGGAGGAAGTTTGTTTTTGTTTTCTTGTATATGTGTGTTTCCCATTTAGTTGTTCATTTTCTTTAGTTCTGCTTTATGGGAAAGAAGAGAGGAGGGGTCTTGACTTCTCTCTGTAATGAAATGTTTTAAGGCATCTCTTAAAGAACTAAGATCATATTACACACTATATTAATTTGTGAAGTCTACATAGACTTTAGACTTAATTTTTCCTAAAAACTTGTAAACTTCAGTGGCTATCATGGAAAGGGAAATAGAAAAATGAATCCAAAATGTTGCTTGTATTTTAAGGGAATAGAAGATCACTGTGAAGATTGAGCATAACTTTGCCTTCCATACGAAATTATGCATGTTTTAGTTGATCATTTGGCCTGAACAATCTACAGAGTCCTATCAAGTTTATGGAGGACTTTTGCCAGGAAGATCAGTGATACATATTTAATATAACTAAGCGTTCCATAATCACTTATCAGCATGAAGTGAGGCTAGGCTAGGCAGAAAATTGGCCCTGTGCATAGTGGGACAATTTGAAGATAAATACTTGAGTTCCTTGAAATATCCAGGTATTTGGTATAAAGTAGATCAAATAGATGCTGACTGTGCATTTTTCCTGTGGTTATTTTAACAGGAAAAAATCATCAGTAAAAATAGCTTGCCTAAGAGGAAGGTAGCAACTTACATTCCAGTGCTTAATCTGTCTCAGTAATCTGCTGGCATCTTATGCCAAAACTGATACATTTGTAGATGCAGAAATAAAATATCAATGCCTGTTCCATCAAATTTCTCCTGATCCTTTCTCTTTTATCCTCACTCCCCCTTTCCTTCTTTTATTTACACAGCACTTATATTTTGAGCTCAGAACATTGCTAATTTTGAGAATTAGCCTATGCTAAAATGTATGTGTGTAATTAAGTCATTTGTGGTAAAGTTTAGTAGTTGTCATGGTTAGGTGGAGATGAGGGTTAGCAACTTCTTTTCAACATCACTACTGGGATAACAGATCATAACAAAGGCAAGTGCCATTGAAATTTCAGCTACACTTTTAGACATTTCCTGAAAGCAGTAATGCTAACAGCTCAAAAGACTATTCTGTACATTTAAGGATATGCCACTTTTATGTCTCTGAGATGCTATCTATGAACATAGCATGCCTGAGAGGATCTCTAGAAAGCATACAACAATATGGATGCAGGATTCAGTTAGCCTTACAGTCAGGATCAGGCAAGCCATATCCTCTGACATCACAGCTAGATTCAAGACCATTTCAGAATCTAGCCCCAGGTACCATTCTCCAGAGTGGGGCATGAACATCCTTTTCATGCTCTAGTGAGGAGTGTCTCCAAATACCTTAGACAACACATGCATATTGAATAATACAAATTTGACAATATTAAAAACCATTTTAATGTTTATTAAACTAATTAGGAAGACCTCTGGTATTGATCGGAAACATCATATAGTAACTATCTCTAAAGGGAGACCCTTCTGTTTCTGAATTACAATGAACTATGATTTCCTGAATTAATTACCTTTGGATTACTAATTCAAATACATACATGCACATGAGTGCACACAAACATATCACCTGAAAATTCATAAATCAAATTACATACAGTTATATATTTCTATACACTATGCCAATTTTCAAAACCTTCTTCTGGCCCCCTCAGATATTTTAGCTATCATAAAGTGTCAAGCCTGCATATTAATGAACTTTGATGTTATATTTGGGGCCTATTATGCTTTATAATTTCATATCAGCAACCACCATACCCCTACTTTTACCCCACCCTAAAGTCTTTTCTATCTCTAGAAACACCATACCCCTACTTTTGCAAAACAAAAATAATAATAATGGGGATTGAACTCAGGGGCATTCTACATCCAAGCTACACCCCAGCCCCATTTTTTATTCTTTAATTTGAAATAAGGTCTCACTAAGTTCTGGAGGACCTCACTAAGTAGCTGAGGCTGGCTGCGAACCCAGATCCTCCTGTGTCAGCCTCCCAAGTACTGGGATTACAAGCGTGCACCACCATGTCTGGCTAGTAGTCTTCCATTTTATTATTGTTGCTGTTGTTGATGTTCTTGTGTATACTAAGGTTTCTATGTAATACTCAAAGAAACCATTGAGACTCAGAAAATGAATACAGTATTTAATGAGCACATAGAATGAATTCATATGTGAAATAGTTACCTGTAGATAGTGGACTCTGCTAGTAATTAATATAAATGAGAGCTCCTATATGCACAGATTTGTCACCACATATTGGTTGTTAAAACCATACTTGAATATTGTGATTGTCTTTAATTGTGCTATTTTCATTCATAAGAGGAAATGAATGCATATTTACATGTGTATATTATAATATGCTATATTATACATGTGTGCTGACCCCAAAGAAAGGAATGCTGAACAGGCTTAGTAAACATCTAGATCATAATCTTAAAATAACTTGTCATTTTTGCAATAGGTACTCTTGTACTGTGTTATGAGATTTAAACTTTGTATAGATAAGATATGGGTTGCTATCCAACTCTACCTCTTATAGGCTATGATATCAGAATTGTAACATCAATAAAATGGGAAAAGAACAAACAAGTTATGAGGATAGAATAAGATGATGCACAGAAAATATTTTGCACAGTCCTTGTCATTTAGTAAATGTTAACTATAAAATTTTTTTCCTCATGAAAAAAAAAAAGCCCCATGCTTTAGTTTCTAATGTTCAGACTTCCAGAGAAAGGAACATGTAAGGAGAATCCAGTGGAATCAACATCAAATCCCAATAACTTCCATCTTTAGTATTCACTTTGCTATACTGACACTTTTTAATGCTTTTATTAGTGCATTGCCATTATGCATCTAAGTGACATTCAATGTGATACAAACATACCAGCACACAGCAATTGGTATATTTCCTTCTTCATCCCATTCTCCTGTGCCCATCTTTCTCTCCATAAGAGTTAGTGAAATTGATAGTAATACCTTCATATATGTCATAGTATTATTTAAAATGTTGTCCTTCCTCAACCCTTCTTTTTTCCTCCATAACTTCCTCCCCTATCTCTTTCTACTATACTACAAGTCTCACTCCACATTATTTGAAGTCTTTTAGGTTTCCTATTTTATCTCGAGCTCTCACATATGACAGAGAACATAAAATCCTTGATTTTCTGAGATTGGCTGATCTCCCTTGGTATAATATTATCTAGTTTCATTCTTCCTCATAGCTGAGTAGAATTCTATTGTGTGTATACATTTTCTTTATCCATTCATTTGTTTATGGAGACCTAAGTTGGTTCCTTCATTTGGTTATTGTGAATTGTGCTGCTATAAACATGGGCATACATGTATTGCTATAGTATTCTAATTTTAATCCTTTTGAAAAAATTCTAATATGTGCTATTGGTGGATCATATGATGGTTTCCTTCCTATTTTTGAGGAACTTCCAAATTGATCTCCGTTGTGGTTGTGTAATTTACAATCTCACTAATAGTATATAAGAGTTCTTATTTTCCTATACCGTTTCAGTATTCATTATTATTTGTATCCTTGGTGATTATCATTTTTATTGGAATTAGATTTAGATACAATCTCAGTGTAGTTTTGATTTGAATTTCCTTAATTGCTAATGGAGTTGAACATTTTTTATACCAAATGCCAATTGCATTTCTTCTTTTGAGAATTATTTACGCAGTTCAATTGCCCATTTTTATTAGGCTATTTGTCTTTTAGAGTTGTTTTTGAGTTCTTTATGTATTCTGGATTTTATTCCTCTGTCAGAGGAGTACCTCTAAAGATTTTCTCCCAATCTGTAGGCTCTCTTTTTAGACTCTCAGTGGTTTCCTTTGCTGCACAGATAATTTTCAATTTAATGACATCTCATTTATTGATGCTTGGCTTTGGGGGTCTTATTAAGAAAGTCTTTACCAATATAATATGTTGGAGAGTTGGTTCTGTGTGTTCTTCTAGTAATTGCAAAGTTTCTGGTCTGATTTTTAAGATCTTTGATCCATCTTGAGTTGACTTTTATGCAGGTTGAGAGAAAGGAATCTAATTTAATTCTTCTACAAATGGATATCCAGTTTTCCCAGTACCATTGTTGAAAGTATGTCTTCAGCAGATAATTTTGGCTGTAAGTGTGAGGATTTGTCTCCATACATTGTGCTCTATTCTATTGGTCTATATGTCTGTTTTTGTGCCCAAACCATACTCTTTTGGTTACTATAGCTCTTTAGTATAATTTGAAATCAGGTGTCATGATGCCTACAGCATGGTTCTATAGTTCTTATTGCTAAGAAGTGCTTTGGCTATTCTGGGTCTTTTGTTCTTCTATATGAATTTTAGGAATTTTTTCTAGCTCTCTGAAGAATGCAATTGGTATTTTGATAGACATTATATTGAATTTATAGATTGCATTAAGTAGCATGGTTATTTGGATATTTATTCTGCCTATCCAAAAGCACAGGAGGTCTTTCCATCTTCTAAAGTCTTCCTCAACTTCTTTCTTCTGAGTTGTATAATTTTTATTGGAGAAGTATTTTACTTCCTTAGTTAGATTTATCCCAAAGTATTTTATTTTATTTTTAGGCTATTGAGAAGGTAATTGTTTCCTAGATTTCTTTTTAGTGGATTAATGGCTGGTGTACAGAAAAGATGTCAATTTTTGTTAACTATACAATTTGACAGCCAGGGAGGAAATCAGAAAATTTCTCAGATGCTCTACTGATATGTTAAACCTGATTTAGAATATATATATATATATATATATGTATATATATATACATATATATATATATATATATATTCCATCTCCTGCACAGTGATCAGGTCCAAGGTGCTCCTGTTCACAACAGAGCTACATAATATCAGAACCCAAAGAAACAGCCTTCATCATAGAGTGTCCTCACCATGAACCAACCTCTTATTTGTCTTCTTAGGCAGATCCTGTCAACTGGTTGTGGATGGTAATGAGAATCCAGAACACTTGTGTGTGACTCTCAACGTGCAATGTCCACAGGACCCTGAGCCCTAACAAAATCAAAGGCTGTGCTGCATAGATGCTATATAATCCCTATAATTGTAAATCTCTTCCTTTTATTGTATTTATAGGGATTCAGTAGGTTTGTATTCCATGCTGTTGAAAGTATGGTAATCACTTATAAAAATATCGATAATAATGAAAGCAAACATGTATGTTTTTCCATGTATGTCCTAGACACTGGGCTAAACACTCTTTTAATTCCTGTAATTACAATAAAATAGATACTATTATCTCCCTCATTTTTATGGATGAAGACACCAAGACTAATGAAGATAAGTCACTGCTCAAAGTCACACAGCTCACAGAGATAGAGATTCAGGAAATAGGACTCCAGAGAGTAGAGTGTTCAACTTTAGGATAGCACACCTCTTTCTCACAAGGCTTCCTAACCATTAGCCACAAGCCAACATTTCTTACAAATCCTGAAAACAGTTGCTATCAAGCCCCAAACAATATTTTATAAGGCCAAAGCCACTCTATATATTAAGGTCAAAGCATGGGTCTGGCATAAAATAGTTAAGATGATCCTTCACCACCTTTAAAATCAATTAGAAGCCTTTCCTAGCCTTGCCCCATTTCACTTTATCCCAAACTTTTTCCACTGGCTTCTGACATTTTTTTTAACTCAGTCTAATACCAGTCAACTCAATTTCTGAATAAGCCTACTTTCAGTCCTGTCAAGACACTGCACTGCCTTTAATTGGCCAGAATATACTGTTCACCTTTTTTTCCCCTCATCAATGTCCAAGGCATCTTGTTAGCAAGTTCTGTACCCATGTAGCCAGGGGCCTGACTATAAAGGACTAGTGATAATCAAGACTTGGTGTTTGCCTCTGATGTTAAATACCCGCATCCTTTCCATTACATATATCCTAGTATTTTGCATTTTTCTGAAACATCACATTTATAAAGGATGCAAGAACAGAAAGTAGTTGTTGCATGCAAACCTAGGGGAATTCCTGAATTTAAAGCACTAGCCAGACATGGTAGCACTCACCTGTACTTGTGAGGCTGAGACAGAAGGTGTTGTAGGTTCAAGGCTAGCTTCATCAATTTAGTGACACTCGCAGTAACCAAGACCCTGTTTCAAAAATAAAATAAACAAACAAACAATAAATAAATGGAATAATGGCATAGCTCAAAGGAGAATGCCCCTAGGTTCAATTCCCAGTACCACAAAATAAATGAATGAATGAATAAATAAGTAAATAAATGAGTGAAGATAAAATGAAAGCACTAGAATAATAGTCAGTCCACTTATCTGGATCACAGTGGTTAGCATTCATTTGTTTTCTAGCACCTGAGTCCTGGCTGTGTAATCACTAATATGCGTCTGTCATGGGCAGTACTAAACATCACACAGCCAGAAACCATGGTAAATGATAATGTTTGAGGCTTATTCACATTTTCTTTATAATTATTCACTATTCATTTGTGCCTACCATCTTGGAAGCAACAAAGTTCTATTAAGATGGCACCTGCTGACCAGTGATCATTTTCAACAAACCATCCAAAAGCAACTAAAAACAGAAAGATAAGAGGAGATAAAGCAGCAACTTATCCAGGAAGCCAGAGCCTCATCATATGTTTGGACATTTATAATTAAGGATAACATTTCTTGAGGGAATGTGTACTTTTAAATGTTAACACACTGAATGATTCTTTTATCATTTAGGGGCTATTTAGAATTATGTAATTGCTTTATGGTTTTCACCTTTTCTCGATTTTTCTACACCCCATGGCTAACAGGAAAGGTATATCAACCCTACTTTCCTATTTTACAAATGAGAGGGGGGGGAGGGAACAGGAATGTTGAGTCACTTGGAACACTGAATCTTTAAAAAATTTTGTCTTCTAAGTTCTATGGGATTTTCCATCTCTCCCTATTTCTGTGTGCTCCCATGTGTCCTTAGGTTTTAAAATTTAAACCTAAAAATCTCTCCTTTATCAGGACAAAAGCCACTTGCCAATGGACCTTATAGTGAGGAAAATCATTCTCTCTACAGTTAGAAAATTATTCTGCAATTCTTCCTTCTCTCTTCCTCTCTCTTATCAGTGTTTGTTCACAGTTGCAATCATTTTTTTTTAAAGGATACAAGGCTTTAGAAGCCAGGGAGAGTGAAAGAGTGAAGGGTGAGAATGTTCCCACTGGGTCTTGGCCTGCTTCCAGTCCCAAGAAGGATATCATTTTCAGTGTCATGTTCCAATTTCCCTGGAAAGCTCTCACCTCTTCCCCACACCCCAGCCTTGCCTAGAATTGTCTCTGCCTTTTAAAAAAAAAAATCTAGGTGCTTATCTTTGTACCATTACAAGCTTCACATCTTTTCTACTTTTGTCACTGATACCAACTCCTGCTGTCAGCACTGATTTTCACCATTGTAATCTTTTATATGCATATACACACACCTCTGCTCTCTGTGTGAGAGGAAGGCTGAATGCTGGCCATGAATGATGACCCTTATTTGCCAATCGTGTTTCCTTCAAGGCACACAGAGGCATGTGTTGGTGTTTACTATGCGTGCTGTAATTCCAACAGGTGTGCCTAACAGAATGAATTTCGCTGTCATATTAGATCAAACCCCATGACCTTGCTGTTAATATTACGACAATTGGCTCCTAACTGGCATCCCAGCCTCTTTTCAGAGTGTTTTGCAAGAATGACAAATGGAATTATGTTTCTGAAATGGAATTCTTCTCACACTGTTCTCTTGTTTAAAACCTTTCACATTCTCACAACGGCTTTTAGGATTAAAGTCCACATGATGCAGACTTATCTCTCAAGCCCTCCACCATGTGGTCCCTGGTTATCTCTTCAGCCTCCCTTCCTTTCCTTTCATCCCTAGGCATTTCTTTCAGTTTCCTAAACATGTCAGGCTGGCTCTCTCTTGACTAGGGAATTTGCACAGGCTGTTTTATTTCTCAGGATGCTTTTACCTCCACCTGGCCTCTATCTCTTTAACCTGCAGGACTTACCAGAACATTGTCTTTGACCACAAAAATACCATGGATCTGGGAGAAGGATTCCTTGCCTGGGCCCAACAATGTCACAATTACTGGAGAAATTCTTTGTAGTTTGAGGGCAAGGACTTTGTATTATTCAACCCTGTGTCTCAGTACGTGGCAAAAAGTAGGTGCTTGACTTATATGGAATGATTTCTTGATACTTTATGCTAGGTATATGAGCCCATATACAACTGTTTCTATAACACAGCCTGGTTAGGGATTGGAGTTTTGGTTTACCACCAAACTCTAAGAAAGAAAGTTTATATTTTATTCCTGAACCTCCATGCCACTGTCTGAGTCTTTGTTTTAGTCACATATTTTAGATTATATATTTGCTGATGCCTTACTAGAGATTGGCAGTCCTTAGGTGCTCAAAGTATAGTTCTGAACAACACAACAGGCAGGGGTCCTTTCTCCTACAACTCGTAGTGCATTTGGGGAGACAAAAAACAAATGAATATATACATATATATATATATACATATATATATATGTATATATATATATGTATATATATATATACATATATATATATATATATATAGTGTGTGTGTGTGTGTGCCAAGTTCCTATAAGAGTTATAAAAATTGAAATAGGATAAAGCAGTTAATCAAGAAGGTGAAGCTTTAAATCTGATGATTGGTAGAGGCTTATCTGATGAGAAGGGGATATTTGAACAGAGACCTAAAGGGAGTGAAAAGTGAGTTTGTGTATTTATTAGAGAAAGAGAGTTCCTGGCAGGGGGAACAGCAAGGTAAAAGAGCCTGAGACATCATCATTATTAGTGTGGTTCACAAACAAGAGCAGGACCACCCTGCAGTTGGAGCAGAGTGACCAAGGGGCAGGTGATGAAAGTTCAAGTCAAAGAGCTGGAAAGTACCAAACCATGAGGCACCTGTGGCTCATGGGGGGGGGGGTAATGTGTTTTCTGCAGAGTTAGAAGGGGATCCAACTGAGATTTATGTCATGATCTGATTGCTTTTTTAAAGCATCACTCTGATTCTTCTATGGAGAAGACATCACTGAAGGAGGGGAATATAGAAGCAGAGACCAGTGAGAAACCGCTACTCATGACTTGGGCTAGAATGGTAGCAGGAAAGGAAATGAGAAATGGTTAATCCTAGGTATATTTGGAAGGTAATTTTCATAGCATTGTGTTTTTGTTGATGAACTCGCTGTGAGATGAGTTAGAAAAGCAACCATTGATGACTCAAATTTCAGGCTATTTCCTGAGATGAGGAAGACTATGAAAAGAGCAGACTTAGTGTTGGGTACTGGGGCTCAGACAATGATACCTCTGGACTTTAAACTGAACTGATAGCACCTAGGGAGTGGCAAAGGCAGGAAAAAAACTTTCTCTGATTTTTTTAATCTATCTAAAGATTAGATCAGCCAAAGAGAAATATAACCAGCTCAAATCTTCTTACTGAAATTTTATTACCCAAGGAAGATTAAATGCATGTCACAAAGGAAGAGACCATACCTAGAGGCTGGAAGAACTCTGTTTCAGGCCATTGTTTCCTACATGGGTTCTTTTATTTCCCCTAAAAATCATTTATTTTCCCTATAAAAGTGCTTACATCCCCCTACTTCCATCTGTCCTATGAAGAGGGGATTTAAGCCTCAACCACCACCCTTCTTTGAGTTTCATATTTTGTATGACTCCTGTGCATAGGCACATGCTAATAAATTTGAAGCCTTTTTTTCCCATTTATCTGCATATCATCAGTTTGTTTCAGTAGACTTGATTACCGAGCTATCAGAGGGAAAGTTTGAAGTTTCTTAGAGTGAATAGAGAAGAACCAAAGGAGTAAAGTTAGATGCTGAAATATAGAGATATAAATATAGATATCAACTACATAGAGACATGTAGATGCAATGCTGATACAGATGGTATAGATATGATATAGATGGATCTAGATATAGACATAGACAAGTGAAAACTTTGAGTCAGCAATAAGATAAATGAGTCTGGACAATGGGGGAGAATAAAATTTGGGAGTCTCCAAAATATGTATGGATTCACAGCCACAGAATTAGAGAATTAGAAGGAGCCACCAAGGTTGTGACTTGAGACACAGGGTATATGAGCACAGGTTCACAGGCCAGGATAAATCACCAGAAAAGACTAAAAAAGTGGAATTCATGGAATAAGAGCAAAGCCAAGAGAAAAAGTTGTTTCAAAGAAGAAGTTATAAATTGCTTCAAATGTTACTAATAGGATGAATAAAATGGAAACTGGAATCTGGTAATGTGCGGATTATTGAGAAGTGCTCTTGAAGGGAGTCGTGGGAACGACCATGATAGAAATGAGATCATGAGTATCTACAGAGTAAGTAGACACAAGGAATATACACAATAAAAATAAGACTCTTGGGATAATTAATTTTTAAATTTCCTTACATCTATAATTTCTATGATTATGAAAAGTCATATCCATGTTCTATAGCCCAGTATTTACATATATTGCCCATTCTGAGCACTTGAGTTCAATCCAATATCCTAAGAAATGTATTACCTTGAATACACTTGATTTTCCCTTTGAGAATTCAGATGTAATTTTGACTTTCAGAACCTGGGGGTGACTTTTAGCAGCATCAGTTATCACTGTAGTGTAGAACTAGGGAAGTGTCGGTTAATAGAATTCTAGGTGACAGAGAGGTTCTTGCACTTACAGTCATCTTGTCTTTTGTTTTGTCTTCCCCTCCATTCTGTGTATCCTATCACTGATCCATCTATCCATCTTTCACTTACTCTTTAAGCATTGGAGATATCAAGGGCTCAGGTTATCTTCTGTCTTTTATTTGGGGCACAGACACAGAAGAGTCTCCTAAACCAGGTTGCCCTGAGCATACCTCAGAAGTAAGTCTACCAAAAGCTATAGAGAGAGGAAAAATATATGAGGAAAAGTTTAGTTATTATAGCTGGAAGACTCCTTAGGTCAAAATCCCAGAGAAAACCTTGGAGTGAAATGATAAACATGGTGCAAAACATTATGTCAAAAAACAGAATTTAGAGAAAGTCAGATGTAGTGCCCACTCTGAGTCAGGGAACACCATTGAGGATGGAGTCCTTATAGGCAGGCACCAGAAACTTACTTTATGTTATGAGGGTTTATGGCACTGAAATTCAGTACTTATAGTAAAATATAGTTTTCAGTACCTGAATAAAACATGATTAAAGTCATGAGTATCTTGCTATGGTAAAGGTATGAATAGGACATAGAGGAATAAATGCTCAGTTTTTAATCTTTTTTCTTTATTCCTTCTTTTTCTGTTTTTCTTCCCTGAGTATATCCTTTTACACAGTCCAGAGGAAAATCTGATACATTCCATGGTAATGAAGTTCAGAATAAAACATTTCTTTTTTTCTCTATTTTTTTATATTGGTGCATTGTAATCATATATCATTGTGAGGTACAAGCTAGTGAGCATAAAATTTAATTTAATATAAATTAATTCATCCCTTTTCCTTTGTTTTTAAGTTATATATCTATTTTTCCCATAAGACACAGATATTTTCCAGAAGTGACATTCTTGATACTTTCTCAGAGAACACACACACACACACACACACACACACACACACACACACACACACTGCATTATATGATACTTTAAATATAACCCTCAGCACAGAAACATGGATAAGCACAATGAATACAAGAAAGATAGAAAACTTCAAAAATTGTTTACAGTTTTTGTACTCTCTTCTACTTCAGCAGGACAAGGGAAGTGATGATTTGGGTTTATGTGCAGAGGTTCAGAATTAAAACCAGTGAAGCAGAATGAAGTCAGTCTATCATATGGACGGGTGTACAGCTACTATAGGAATAAATCTTCCCTGCCAGAGGAAGAGGATCCTGGTACTGGCACCTGCCTCTCCACCAGACACCTAAGAGTGTGAGGGCAGAGGAGCATGCATGTCTAGAGATATCAAATAGATAATACTTGGTTGAAGGAGTACAGAATGAGCTTCAAGTTCTCGAGGAAAAATAAGTGACTGCAATCAATGGAACTGAGAAGGCTTATTATGTGGGATGTTTCTTATAGGATGGAGATCTTCCTGAGGGAATTTTCTGCAAGAGCCTTGAGACTTTTACCCTGTTCAGACACATTCTAAGTCTCAAAATTGATTTTTCTTTCCAAAGTAGGTTAGGCTTTCCTTCCTGCTTTGAGAAAGAATTTCTAGTAGGTTTGACAAAGAGAAATAAAGAACAAAGATATATTCATCCCAGGAACTGTCTCTGAATTAAAAGGGGAGTAGCTCTGTTTTGTTGATGGGTCCTAAAACTAATTACTGAAGTCTAGGACTGCCTAACTTTTGAAATTCTTTCATTTTTCCCATGGGCCAGAAGTGAGCATTCATTAAGTCACGTAGTACGTGGTGTTGTGTTTTGGGAGAATCAAAATATTCTCCTTCACTCTGGCATTATCCTGCAAGTACAGAGTAGTACCCTTGAACAACAAATTTGACATTATTGAATAAAGTTTCTGAACTAAGTAGCCCTAATGGGAAATCTCTGATAATTCTGCATAGCCCACAGTTTGAGGAGATTAAATAGCATCCATAAAATTATAGTTAAGCTCTTCCTTGCTATGTTTATTAGTTCATTTCCATTTTGGCTGCTAAGTTACTCAGGAGCAGGGACAATCACCACTCAATCTCCACCACCTGCTACATTTTAAAAACCAGATAAATGCATCTTAAAATAAAATACAAGGAATCGTTGTTATGTCTACTCTTCTTATGTAATGGATTTTATTTTCATGTACCCTAGTGTCCCTGATAATTTCTAGCACCTGCAGAACTGTTTTATTTTATCCATATGCCAGCCTGAAGTTGGGTGTGGTGTCCTACAGCTGTAATCCCAGGACTTGGGAGGCTGAGACAGGAGGATTGCAGGTTTAAAGTCAGTCTCAGCAACTTAGCGTGGCCCTGTTTGCAAATAAGAAATAAAACAGTGTTGGGAGTGTAGCTTAGAGGTAGGATGTCCCTGGATTCAATACCAACGTAAAAATAAATAAATACATATATACATACACCAGCCTGAATACCTACCAACATTATACTCTAGAGTTTATGGCAGCCTCTAGCCACATGTACCTATAGAATGCTTGAAATGTAGCTAGTGTTAGTCAGAAACCAAATTTTTAATTTTCTTAGTTTGAATTTTAAAACCAGCACTAAATTAAATTATGAGAAAACTTTAGGCTTGGAACATCATGGATATGTAAATCAACTTTTTTCTCTCCCTTTAATAAACTAAAATACTGATCAAGTATTTCTGAAGAAAATTTAACATCTCAGCTGAAGTGTGCTGTGATTTTAAACACTTAATATGTAAAACTCTTGCTAATGATTACATGTTGAAATGATAGTATTTAGGATGTATTAGATAAAATAACATATATTACTGGAGTTCATCTTACTTGCTCTTTTTTGCATTTTTTACATCCCTAAATGTAGTTACTAACAATTTTTAAAAATGTATATGTATCTTGCATTATATTTGTATTGGCCTATGTTTTTCATAAGAATTTTTTATCAATACTCTGAATTTTAAACTCAATTTGAGGCTATTAGAGGAAATTATGATGATGACTATGTTAACTGTGACAATGACATATTAATCTTACCGCTTATATAGAAATTCAGAGCTTACAAAGCATTCTTACATAGAACACTATACCAAACTCTATAAATAGCTTTGGTGTGATTTATAACAACTATGGAATTCAATAAAGTTCAAAGAAGTAAAGTGACTTACCCAAAATCATTGGGTCCATGACTGACAGGCCAATAGTAGAACCCACATGTCTGACCCAAAGGTTTTCTTCCACCTATGATACTTGCCTTTCCCTTCTGTCATGTTGTTTGTAATTTTCTTAAAATTATGCCATTTTAATTATAATAGAGTGTTAAGCATAATTGGTTACATTTATAAGACGTCTATTGAGCTTCATGTAAAATAGTAACTAATGGTAAGGATTGGTAATTAGCCTTTTGTTAGATCATTTTTCTAATGACTTTTTTCCCACAACAGGAAGATTCTGATTTTGACAATGAAATTTTTAATGATTCTTTGGACTGAACTTTCACATAGGTACTGTCAGAGTGCCTATGTGATAGATGCCTAGGACTTCCTTCACCTTACCATGTGGGTTGCATGACCATCAGTGTATCTGTCTGCCAGTAAATGATTGTGTTACAGAATTTAGCCCAAGATTTGTATTTGTGGTTACCTATGTGTGGAAAATTTTTAATGGGGATACAAGGAGTATCTGCCTACCAGTAAATGATTGTGTCACAAAATTTAGCCCAAGATTTGTATTTGTGGTTACCTATGTGTGGAATTTTTTAAATGGGGATACAAGGAGTATCTGCCTACCAGTAAATGATTGTGCTGCAAAATTTAGCCCAAGATTTGTATTTGTGGTTACCTATGTGTGGAATTTTTTAAATGGGGATACAAGGAAGGAGAATATTTTTGGAAGCCATCCCACATATAATCTCTAGGAATAATTTAATGACAATATTCTATAGCAGTCATCTCAGAAAACAGTAAGAATGAAAAAGGAAAAGAATTGTTATATAAAGTAGGGCAACAGATGATCATAGCAGACTCCTTTAACTTATATCCAATACCTCCCCTGTGTTGGAAGCTTTTATCATCTCACTTAATTTAAACATAAAAGAGCATTTTGAGGGAAAATTTATTACCATTTTATAACTGGAAGCCAAAAGAAACAAGTGGTAAGATAGTTTCAATCCTGAGCCTATTGCTATGGCTTGATCTCCTTTTTTTTCCTTCTTTCTTTTGGTCTCTTTATTTTCCTTCTTTCTACAAAACAATAATTGTGGCTCATTGCAATAGCATTAGAATTTGAGTCTGAATCAGATTCATGTTACTGGTATCATAATTAAGATTATACAATACTCAAAATTCAAATATACTCATAATAGTCAAGATTTAAATTACAGACACAATATTTAATCCCTATCCAATGTCATTTCACATTACTTTTCACTCACTCATTTATCCATTTGCTCAGCAAGTGATTGCTTATTGCCAACCCCATGTTAAGTGCTTACATGTTGAGAAGATTGATGAGGTGCAACTATGAAAATTCTTTAATTAAAAAAAAAAAACAATTGCTTAAAAGTGTTAATTTCTTCCAGGTGTGGTGGTGCATCCTTGTAATCCCATTACTTGGGAGGGTGAGACAGGAGGTTCACAGGTTTGAGGGCAGTCTCAGCAAGTAGTGAGATTCTCATTAACCTAACAAGACCCTGTTTCAAAATTTAAAAAATAAAATAAAATTAATCTATGGTATAGCTCAGAAGTAGACTGCCTTTGGGTTCAATCCCCAGTACCAAAAAAAAAGTTAATTTCTATTTTGTCTTAGTAATGCTGCAATAGTCTATATGGAGAAATACAGTTATCTGTTTGTGACTGCAAGATTGAATAAATAGACACCCTCATCAGCCAGAATGACACAGGCTAGAAGCAATAGTGTCAGCATTCCCAGACTCCTCATCATGTTTATAACAATAACTCTTTAACATCTGACAACTTCTCTGCCCCGGCCGGCGGGGTTTGAGGACGTGAGACCGAGGCGGCTTAACCTAAAGGAATGAAGCAAACAAGCGACGCGAAGAACGGAGGCAAGACAGGATTCTGATCAAGCCTCAATTTTTATTAAAAGAAAGACTGCTTGAGCCAGGCGTGGTGGCGCACGCTTGTAATCCCAGCATTCGGGAGGCTGAGACCGGAGGATCCGGGTTCGAGGCCAGCCTCAGCTACCTAGTGAGGCACTCCGCAACTTAGTGAGACTCGGTTTCAAAATAAAGAATAAAAAATAGGGCTGGGGGTGTATCTCGGAGGTAGAATGCCCCTGAGTTCAATCCCCAGTACCGCAAAAAAAAAAAAGAAAGACTGCTTAAGTAGCTAGAGGTGAGGGGTGGGGTCAGGGTGTCAGGTAAGCTTATGTGGGCTTGTAGGATTGGTCAAGGCTGACTATGTCCTTATCAGGTAAAGGCTTCAGCGGGATAACAGATAGAACTAGTTTCTGCATAGTCATTGTGGCTGCTGAGGGGAATTCCCCCAAAGTGTGAATTCCAGCTCTGACCAGCCTTCCGGCCCCCGACACTTCTCTCTGTCTATATTACTTTTGAATTAATTTTTTGTTATATTTTAAATGGGTGATTGTGATAATCTTAGCTTGTTCAGTGACTTCAACCTGAACCTGCTCTCTGCTTCTGGAGTCAGAACCCCATAGTGGACCTTGAAGATGATTCTCTCATTTGCTCTCCTGTTCCTGACTCATCTCCACATTCTGGATACATTCAACCACTCATGGGTTCTAAACCAAGCCAAACAGACTGAAAGTTCCATGCACCTCATTATGTTTCTGCCATTATGCAGAATGCACTTTCTCTGCTTCTTCACCTAATGAGCTCATGCTGATCTTTCAAAAATTGTCTCAACAACTACTTTAACCTTGTATTTTTAAATCAGCACCACTTAGATTAAATTGACCAACTACTCATCCCTCTTTGTCATCCTTAAGTAAGCATAAAATATGATATAACTGTAGCACTACTAACACCTAAATGCACTTCTTACCTTACTAAACTGTACACTCCTTGGCTACAGGGCTATGTTCTGTTCATCTCCAGTGCTGGGCACACAGCAGGCACTCTGTACCTGCTTACTAAAAAAGTGAATTAATAATTATCTTGTCATTGCTTAAAACCTTTCAGTGGATGCCCTCTGTATACCAAATAAAGTCTGAGCTCATTTCAATGCTATGCTGGACTTTTCTTCAAAGAGTTCTTGCATAATGTAGAGTCTCCTCTCTTGCTGTGTCCATACATTTATTCATGATCCCGTTATACTAAAATAAAAGCAATTCCCCGATAGGCCTTAGAGTTTCAAACTTTCACACTTTGACTCATCCAAGTTCATAGCTGAACTATTTCAGGGTCTGGTCAGTCACACCATCCCAGTACCAAAGGCCAGATGAGAAAGGGCTTGTGGGAGCTCTTTGTTACCTATGGATCTAAAGAGAGTGAGTGTGTTGAAATGTAGGCCAAGCTTTAGAAGCAAAATCTAAAATGTTCCTGGACCATTTTCATACCCCAGGCAATGCCAATTCTGTCCCTTTCCAGCTGAAGTCCTGAAAAGCTCCCCTGCCCTCCACTCTCAGACTCCTTAGTGCCCGTGTCCTGTTTAATGGATGCACATGACTCTGTCTTCCAGTTCTGCCTCAAGTTGCATCCTAAGGTCCCAGCTGTAAATCTGAGGTTGTAATTATGACTGTCTATTACCACTGTACCTTGACTACCATCCCATTCCCCTCAGTCCTCGTGGTACTTGGGATGGAATATGGGGCATTCTACCTCTAAGGTACATCTCCAGCCCTATTCTATTTTTTTTTAATTTTGAAGCAAGGTCTCACTAAGTTGCTAAGGGCCTTGCTTAGTAGCTGAGGCTGGCCTAGAACCTGCATTCCTCCTGTATCAGCCTCCCAAGTACTAGGATTACAGGCATGTGTCACCACACCCAGTTATCATCTTACCTTCTTAACCATATGGTGGAAGCGGTGAGCATCAGCTACTGTGCTCCCCATGGAATGCCCCTGAGACACTTCCTCACTTCGTTCCCCAAGAAATGAGAACACGTGTCTTCCAAGACAAGAGACTGTGAGTGAGCTTTCTGCAACTTCCCTGCAGTTAGGGAGTGCATTTGACATTCCCTGCTCTACGTAGGCTGGAGTTGGCACAACACAATGCCAGCATTTCCTCAGCTGCTAGCATGTAATTAAACGCTTTGTGAAGCATTTGGGGACATTCAGTTACGTGAAAAACATCACAGAAATGAAGGTTGCCTTTGCCTTTGTTCTTTAAGGCAGCTTGTTTTCTACATTCATTCAGCAAGACTTTTCAGGTATATGTTGGTCCCAGAGAAGCCTGAGTTGGACATTTGGGTAGGAAGATTCTGTTTTTCAAACTGGGAAGCAATGTACCAGAGGCAGAGGACACCCCTTTAATTTTACAGGTAGAGCAATGGCTATCCACTCTTCTGAGTCTTGTTTCTGTTCTCTCATGCTACCTAGTAGAGCTCGGTAGCAGTTTCAAGTCAACACAAATTTCTAGCCACCTCTGCCTTTCCCAACCCCTCTCTGCCTGCCCCTTTCTCTGAGTCAAATATGGCAATGCCAGAGGTTATATAAGAAGCTCTAGCTCATTCATGGGATAGGTTTTGTGTGGAAACATGCAGCCCATAGGCTCAGTGTCTAGTTTGCCTTGGAGACACTCTTGTTTGAGATCAAGTAGCTTCTAAATCACAGCGTTCTCTATTCCCCGACTCCTACACCATGTTGATGCTTTTATTTCCAGAAGACAAGACCATGCCTTAATTTCTCTGTCTATTCCATTTGCCTGATGAGACCATGATTCTTCCTGGAACCTGAATTGCCATGAAACCTGAGCAGTTCTTACAAGCTGATTGTTCTCCTCACCCCAGTGTCTCTGATTTCCTGTCAAAGACTATGAGATATATGGCATCATCCTCAGAACACTACCATCCACAGGATCTTATCAGTGGCTTGCAACCCATGGCTTCACAGGTCACAGTTGAGGTTCCTTCTGCCTCCTTGATCCCCTCACACACCGATTGATATCTGCTTACACTGAGCTAGGTCTCGCTTGCTGACTAGATTCAGCCTCGCAGAGCTAATCCCTGTCTCCTTTAATTCCAGTTTCTTCTCTCTCCTCACTGTTCTGCCTGCCAAGGCCTAAGTATACCACCCAATGAGGCCAGTCCAATTTGACAGATCCCAGCTTAGAACGGCTGTTTTCTGGGTTTTTGGTTTTTGTTTATGGTATGAAAATATATTTCCTTTTAAATATTCATTTTTATTTTTGATATTAAAAATGCAAGCTGAAGCCAGGTGCAGTGGCACGTACCTATAATCTCAGCACTTGGGAGGCTGAGACAGGATCGCAGGTTTGAGGCCAGCCTCAGCAACCCAACAAGACACTCAGCAATACTGAGACTCTGTTTCAAAGCAAAAAATAAAAAGGGATGAAGGGATAGCTCAGATGTTGAATGTTCCTGAGTTTGATACCCAGTACCAATAAATAAATAAATACTAGCTGAATAGTCTTCAGGCTTGAAGATATGGGCATATTTATTATGGTGTTTACAATATTTAAAAAGTCCTTAGTTATTATTTATTATATGGCTACTTATTTTAATTAAAATAATACTGTAAATGGCTCTCTCTACATGCATACATATTGCAAATGTATGATAAATATTTATATATAACATAAGTAAAATATGTATCATATTTGTAATCTAATATTTAAATACATACTGGAATCTTTGTTTTAAAAATGTTTGTAGTGGAAGAGCAGAAGAACATAAACATTTCAGGTCTTAATATATAGCAATAATCTTTCATAAGAATAATTTATAATATTCCCCCCATTAAGGGACTACCATATCTAAAGCCTGACTATACCATCCTATATATTAAACATAAAATTCAGCCAAAAGTGTTTCAGTAATCCAAAGAAAAGGAAGCAAAGGGACCAGATTTGGCTTTGCCACAGGAGGCACAGACAAAATTTGTAACAATGCTTAATTATACCCTTTGCATCCAACTCAACTTAGATTATATAATGAGATGGATGCTCCCAGCAGACAATTTCATCTAAAAATAATATTCTCCTATTCCACTACTGGGGGTGCAGTAGCTACCTGCTCATGTAGGAGGGTAAAGATGATGCTTTCATTTGCCAGTAATCATGTGCCCACTGGATTCTAGAAAATCAGATTGGAAGTTTTCAAAGGACACTTTAGGTTTTAGCTGTTGTGCTTGATAGTGCATTATGTGTCATTTGGTTCAGCAAGAAGACGGCAGTGTTCCATAAACACACTGCAAATGGAGTTAATTAGGGCAGATGTTCAAAGTCATTATTTAATAACATGCTTCCTGGTAAAATGGCATGCTCTCTTTCTCTGCGTGTATGACACATGTACAAACATAACACACACACACAGACACACACACACACACTTTTATTTAAGTATAAAAGTACATGTGGTTATTTATAGATTCTAATGTTAGAGATGCTGTGTAGCTATAAGACACTTCTCTGAGTTTCAGTTTCTATGTCTATATCAAGGGAGTAATAATGCTCACTTATACACATGGCTTTTGTGAACATTGAATGAGATAATGCATTTGAAACACCTGATAAGAACATGACAACAATCATTCAATAAATTTTGTCTCCTTTCCTATTCTCTTACACATGATTTTGAGAGGATCTTGACAGGAGTGCTCTCTAAAAGCAATGTTCTGTCCAAGTCTGGGTAAGGAGGGGTGGTGGGTAGACACACCACTGTATTGGTATAGTCATTTAGAATAGTCCTCCAGCCTGAACCTGAACCTTGGTCACTTTCACACTACCTAATGTAGAATAGCATGTTATGATGATAACAATAATGCCTTTCATTTATCAGTAACTGTTCATCATCTCCAAACCTAAAAGCTTTTCTTTTTACTCCTCTCGCTTGCAAAGGCTTAGGTACCATTAAGTTAGGCCACAGAGCTGTGGGTTCAGTTAGCAAGTGCCAATGCTGGAAGTGAAGCTGTCACGCTGCCTTTCTATAGCAGGCACATTTGCCTTATACTGCATTGCTTCTTTTCCCGTGAGACAGAACCTATGTTATATTTATGCTACTATCTTGACTACATGAAAAAGTTGCAGACATGGCTCAGATCTTAAATAATTTCATAAAGAAAGAAAAGATGACTCAGCCTAATTACCTAATCAATTTTTCAGCTCAATAAATACCTCCCACAATAGTATAATAGACCTATAATTTTTGTGTGTGTTTGTGGTACTAGGGATCGAATCCAGGGGCATTCTGCCTCTGAGCTATACCTCTAGCCCTATTTTACTTTTTATTTGGAAGCAGGGTCTCACTTAATTGCAGAGGGCCTTGCCAAGTTGCTGAGGCTGGCCTCAAACCTGTAATCCTCCTGTTTCGGCCTCCCAAGTACCTATAAAATCCTTGTTATAGCACTAAAGTCCCAAATAAGAAGAGTAATTATAGTTATAGTTCATCTAAAATCAGTTCTGGGAATTTTCCCCTCAAAGAACTGGTAATATACTAGGAGATTCCATATGTAAAATAATAGGCTGGTGATCATAATGAGCTATGAATCAACCTAAGCGCTTTGGGGGTGCCTTTGGAGTCTGCTTCCTTGGTGGTCAGAAAAGTATTCAGAAGGAAAATCTTATCTGTCTTACTTGGACTTTGAATGATGAATAGAATTTCAGTAAGTGAAAATAGGATAAATGCCATTTTTTTTTTGAGAAGGAGATATATTAGCAAAATTGAAATAGTAATTTGTATGCATAAGGGTTTTACTTAGAGATAATTTAGGCTGAATCAGGGACCTTCTAAAAATCCATAAGTGACTTAAGTTTGCTTCATTGAAACCCAAAGTAATCACAGAAAATGAGCATTTATAATTCATCTTCAAGAGTCAGAAATTGTGGCCAACTTTCATCAAAAAGTTTACCTTTATCTGTGCCCTTGCAAGGCATGACAGGGGAAAGTCTGCTATTATCCTTGACTTGCATAGAACTAGCTGAGTGTAAATTAAATGGAAAGATCAGTAAAAGATGAACCCAATGAGAAGGAAAGGAGGGAGATCAAAGGAATGCTTGAAGTGTTAATTGCAATCACTGAAAGAGAGGTAACAAGAAGCTGAAAGTAAGATGATCTGCTATAAATAGCACTTGAATGCAGAATATTAGAAGGTCAGCAGATGGGGCTCTAAGAGGTGAAAATTGCATAGAATTTCAGACATAGAAATAAGCTATGTGATAAATTCAGAGAAAGATGAGATAAGTTGAATCCAGAATTCAGAGATAACTTTTCACATGGTAGGTTAAATAGAAAGAGTGTCGATAAAACCAGCACTCTGCAGAAGTAATTAGAAAATAAAATTATCCTTAAAACAAAGCAAAGAGAACAGTTTGTAGGAATAGAATCCTTTGTAGGAATGGCATCCCAGGATGGGATCTCAAAAAGGCAGGGCATGTAAAAGAAAATGTATGAACTCTGGTATCAGGCATGCTGAAATCTGCACACTATTTGTAGCTCTTGGTGATTGTGTAAGCTTGAGCAAGTCAGTCAACCTCCTTCAGCCTTAGTTTCCACATCTGTATAATTGCTGCAATTAAACCCTAGAAGGCAGTTTAGGAGGGATGTCCCCAGAACTAGATTGCCTGGGTTTGAATTCAAGCTCTGTAATTGACTACCTGTGGAATTTGGGTAAGACTATTAATTATCTTGCCTCATTTTCATCATGTGCAAAACGTAAATGATTATACCTATTGTGACACCATTTATAAAGAATCATTTTCAGGGGGTGAAAATCTAAAATATAAAAACTTTAGAAAGCAATATACAATAATATTATGATTTCAGAATTGAGTGGGATTTTTTTCAACAAAAAATGAACATTTTATATTTCAGAGATTTAAAGAGAAGGATTGATAAGTTTGACTACATTAAAATTAATCACAAGAGATATAGTGAAGAGAATAAAAAGAAACACCATATTCTGGGAGAAGATATCAACTTACATTACAAAACATAAAATACTGATATTGACAATAAAGGTAAAAAGCAACTTAAAAATTAATAAGACAAAAGACAGTCAATAGGATAAACTAATAGGGAAGAGAGAGGGTTATTATCAACACTTTCAAGATAATAATTTCTCAAGGAGAGTAGGTATTTCTTAGGTGAGTGGTAGATACTTAGGTGTTTATTGTTTATTATATCATTATTCACATTTTATATGATATTTTGTGAAGAATATACATTTATCAGTATTTTTAAATGGAGATTTTAAGAAGTACTTTATAAAGTTGCAATGAGGATAAATAAGTTACTTGAAACAGTGCCTAGAACATAGTAGGTACTTAGTGTTATTATTATTATTATTATTATTATTATTATTGTTATCCTCCTCATCATCATCATATTGAAATTTTATAATTATCACAAGCATTTCAGATAACTGTTAGTTTTTAAATGCTTTTATTTGTACATTATAGTCTCACATCATAATGTAGCTCGTAGTGATAGTGACATACATGTACACAGCACTTGGTGAGTTTTCCCCCAGCTCTTTTTCCACTCCCTCTTTTCCCAGACATTATGTGGAGATTAGCATTGGTATTTTCACATATGTATGTCATTGGAAGTGTTTCCTTCATTAATTCTCCCTCTCCCCCTCCCACCCTCCCCTAGACCACTTTCCTCTCCCCACTGGGGTTTCTCCTCCATTATCTAAAGTTCCCTTTGTATACAGATTACTCCCTAGCTTCCACAGATGAGAGAGAACATATGACTCTTCACTTTCACTTAACGTAATGTTCACCAGGTCCATCCATTTTCCTGCAAATGTCATAATTTTGTTCTTCTTTATGCTGAGTAGAATTCCATTGTATGTGTATATATCATAATTTTGTAATCCATTCACCTGTTGATGGACACCTAGGTTGGTTCCATAATGTACCTGTTGTGAATTGTGCTTCTATAAACATGGATATGCATATATTTGGGAAGATACCCAGGAGTAGTATAGCTGTATCAGATGGTGAATCCATCTCCAGTTTTCTGAGGAATCTCCACATTGATTTTCATAGTGTCTATACTCATTTGCACTCCCACCAAC